>OZ023273.1:3820175-3838428 GCA_964007475.1 Hybos culiciformis | reverse complement strand
AAAAAAAAAAAGAAAACATTCATAAAAATTTTTGTTTTTGTTTTTATGAATTTTTCTTTTTTTTTTTTGTTCCTTTTTTGACAATTGAAATAGGCAAATACGGTACTTTGAAAAAATGAAAAAGCTTCACTTGCAATAATAATATACTCTTCCTTATATATTAGTTCATTGATTTATTTATTGAAGGCTTAAATCAAACCCAATTTAATTTTACAAAAATATATATATATCATTAAATTATAAGTTTCGAAATTTACAAAACTCTACAAAATTCTTTAAATCAAAATTAATTACAATTAAAGTTAACTACAATTATAACAAAAATTATACATTTCTGTGCATCCTCTCAAAAGAAAGACAATATGCTCACAATCATTATAGTCAACGACAGCTAAACTGAATCACTAGATCTGAATAATTTCTGAAGTAAAGTATGTTTTCTTTCTTTTAATCTTTTCCCGCTTAAACTCTATCAAAAAATTAGTATTAACTTCCAACACTAAAATAATTCTAATTGTCAACAAACTAAAAATACTATAATTATGTAGTAGCAACCGGCTAAGCTACTTTAGATATAACATTGTCGGCATAATGATAAACGATTGATGTTCAATTGCGGAAAATTGCTGTAAACATTTTTCAAAAGAAAATGATAAAGTTTTTTTTTTTCTTACATTTATTTTAATAATTGGAAGAATGTAGGCCAATTTATATTTGCTTCGAGTTAAAAAGTTATAAGACCCAAAAAAAAAAAAAATAATTTAAGAAGTTTTTTTTTTTCATAGTTTAAAGTTGTAAAAAAAAAAGTTTTCTGTGTTTTTCTTCTCTCTTTGTAATATAAAAATTTATCTTGAAGTTTTTTTTTTTTTTTACCATCTCATTGAACTTGAAATATCTCAATTCTCAATATCGTTTTAAGTTTTTCTTATCAGACGTTCGTTATAAATAGGTATACGTTGAACTGAAAGAAAGGTTAAAGTAATGATGATAATTAAAAATACAAAATAATAAAGCATAAAATATACATATCCAACTATAAATTTAATATAGAGAACTAAAAAAAACACAGTTCTACAAATGTAAATAAATACTTTAAAAGTTGTTGAATTTGCACAATTTTTTTTTCATTCACTATAAATTTTTCATTACGTTTATTTTCCTAGCCAGTTTGGCTACAAAACCATATTAAAAAACGAAAAAAAAGTACTTCCTAGTCGTAAAAATAAAAACTATTTATATATATATAGAAACCTTTGTATATATATGCTTAGTTTGTTGTATTTTAGTTTTTTATCAAAACATAATAATATAATATACCTACCTGCTCTACGATATAATAAACAACAAAATTTGTTTTTTTTTTTTATTTGTTTACTAAACTATAAGTATGTAGAAACTTTTTTTTTTTTTATGAATGAAAAACTTATTTTATACGTAGTTCTATAGAATTTTTTTTTAAATAAAAAGTAAGTATAAGTTTTTGCTCATTGTAATTTTTTTTTTATATCGGTTTTGGCTTACTTATTATTGTGTGAAAAATATTTAATTGAAAACATTATATTATTTCAGTTTAAATCGACATACTATCTTAAATCTACATACAACCAATTAGAATGCACTGCATGTTTCAGAAATACAAAGTGTGACGTTTCAAATTCATAATTTCAACATAAGTTTATCAATGAAGTTAAATATCATTATTATTTACAATATTAGCTAGCTATTAGTGATTAAAAAAAATGAATGCAATGAATTCAACAATGATAACTATATATAACACTAATTACTGATAAACTGGTTTTCTAGACATCGATTTCTTGTCCTATATAATTATATATTAAATTTCGATTATCTAACCTTGAACGACAAAATTTTGCGTGTAAATAAAAATATATTTTATGTATATATTTTTTTAAGAAATCTAAATTTTTGTAATAAATACATTAACTACTAAAATAAATTTCTATATTGTTGAAAATAAAAAATAAAAAAAAAAAAATAAATTAAAAGTTAACAAGACATTTTCCATTATTTTTGTCTTGTTTACTTACATTTTAATTTTATTTTTATTTATGTTTTTATTTTTTATTTTTTTTTTTTGTTATATGAAAACAAAAAAAATAAATAAAAATCCTAAAAAGAAGTTCGTTCGTGTCTGATGTTGTTGTCACGAACATTTTTCTTATAAAATGAAATGAAAAAAAAAAAACAAAATAATGTTTTCATTTTCAAGGTTTCAAGCCATAACGAACGAAATATTATCATGTAACTAATATGTGTAAAAAAGGATCTACAATTTTCATGTTTTCCTTTTTCGAGTACAGTAATTAAAATCATTTGACAGATTTAGAGAGAATATTATGTTCCCTTTTCTTTCTTTTTTTTACTGAAAATGCAAGTCAGTTAAATTTCTACGTTAAAAAAAAAAAAATCAAATCCTTCGAAATTTCAATAGTTAGTAAATCCTATAAAAATTTACTAGATGGCCGTGCAAAAAAAAAATAAATGATCAGAAAGATTTGTCTTAAAAGTACAATCAACTATATTCAGCTACTAAAAAATATAGGTATATACAACATACTATTAGCCATTTCAAAATCATTTCTTTAACAATAATTCTATTTATCATTTTATGTATTCAAAAACTAAAGGATTTTTTTTCAAAAAGGATAAGACATTTTTTTTATTTAGATTTTTCGACGACGACCACAATACTAATTTATTTTAAATAGGTACCTAAATGAATATTAATCGATTTTAAGGATTTCAAAAAATAATTATTTTTAAAAATATTAGTTGTTATCCTTCATTTTATGGTTTTGAAAAAAAAAAAAACAAAAAACAAAAAAAAATCTTTTTGCCATGAATGAAAAATGAAAAGAAAATATTTTTTGTAAGAAAATGAAAAAATCAATTAATTTTCACCACACCACAACACAGTAATCAGGGAAATAAAAAAATTTGAATATATTTTTTTATATTAAGGATATTTTGGTGTGTTATCTCTCTCATCTTATCGGGTCAACAATGTAAATGAAAAAAAAAAATATATAAAATATAGGTATATATTTATATATTTTTGTTGTTGCACACGTACTCAATTTATAGTAAACTATATATATTCAAGCTTCAAATTTAGAGAATGTGAATGTCGTCGTCGTCGTCGTCTCCAATAATCATAATATCCTTTTTCCTTAAAATAAAAAAAAATAAAAAATTATTATTAAAAAAAATATATACACATATAATACCTAGTTGTTTTATGTGTTGATTTGTAATAAATACAAAAAGGGGTAAAATTAAAATTAAATCTTTAGCGGTTACAGGAACATCCAAATTCTGATCTAGGCTATATATAAAAATTATTACTTGGATAACTTCACACCCTTAATATAAGATTAATATAAGCCAAAATATTTTGTTTTAAAATATATTACATGCATATTTTCACTATTTTCTTTTAAAATTGAACTTAAAAAGTCCTAAAATGTGTTTTATTAGAAATTCATAGTTAGAAAAATAATAAAAATGTTGTATTGTGGAAAAATTAAAAAAAAAAAAAAAAAACATCCTTTTGAATTTCCTTTTTTAATATTATTATGAAAATTTCGTTGTTTTTCATATATAAAATATATTTTTGTTTTTTTTTTTTTTTTAATATTTGTATACCTTAGTACGACGAAATAAGTTGTTAGTGGAAAAAAAAAACATTTTTCCTGTTCATGTGTGTAATTGAGTAATTTTTTTTTTTTTTTTTTTTACTCGGAAAATATAATTTGAAAACTCCTGCGACTCCACTTAAAAATTTGTTTCATTTTCTATTTTTCTTTTTTTTTCGTTATTAATTTTATTTTGTTTTTTTTTTTTTTTTGTATGTAGGTACATAATAAAATTTTTTTCTCTATTGAAAGAGATACTTACTTACAATGCTATTGTGAGTTCTATCTACTTTTTTATTTATTTTATATTTGAAATCTACATTTTGTTTCTTGTTAAATTTAATTATGAAAATGTCTCAGAAAATTGCAAAAAGATTTTATTTCTGTATCATTTTTTGTGTATACATACGGTATATTATACATCCTACAGGAAAATTTATGATGTTTTGTTTTTCTATTTATAAACCTTATGTCTTAAAAAAGAAAAAAAAAATTTAATATTAATGAATATTATGAATGTAATTGAAATTCATATTATTATATACATATTGTAGTGATATTGTTATCACTAACGTTAAAATCAAACTAAATTTATAAAAATTTTAATTATTTTTTGAACCCAAAAAATTATATATTTAAATAAGAATTACTGTAAATTATAATTAATTTGATTGGGCAACCAATCATATTAGGATATAGTAAACTATTTCATATTACATAAGAAAATTAATTATATAAACTAAATTGTATATAATATTTATATATAGAATATAAGAAATTTAGTACATAAGATTTTGTATAAATAAGATTGAAATTGGAAAATTAAATCAGATTCATACCAAATCTCATCTTTTAATAAACGGCTTCCCTGAGCTATACAATACAGGTAAGATAGCTTTCCGAGCAATATAATACGGATAACCGGCTGAATACAGCCAAAACGAAAGCGCGTCCCGCTCTAATAGGACAAACCGGCTGAATACAGCCTAGACAATAGGATCTCTATAATGACATGCTTGTGGTCATTATAGATTAGGGAATTCATAGGCCTCAGATGTCTTGGACAACATAGATGTCCAACCCATGATCCATGATAACAAATAATTAACTATAAATATGAAAGTAAATAAAAACTTTCCTTTAAATGAAAACATTTTCCTTTACAATATACATATTTATTAAAATTAAATGCATAAAAATATTTTTGAAGAGAAATTAAAATTATAATTTTTAAGGAACTACTTCGTTCAAAAAAAATTTCTTAGATTTGCATTGAGGCATCTTCCTTGGGAGGATAACTTAATCCTTCCACCGTACAGAGAACGCTTAAATCTTATTAAGCTTGAATCTCTTCAAGACAGACGTGAATTTGCAGATGTTGTTTTCATTCATCAAATTATTACTGGTGAAATTATTTCTCCTTTTATTCTAGAGAAGATCAACTTTCGAGTTAATACCAGAAGCCTCCTAACTTATTTGAAATTGCTTTCCATAGAACCGAATATGGATGCAATGATCCCATTTCTCGAATGCTTGCCTTTGCAAATAAAAATCATCATGTTTTTGACCTTAATATTTCTAAGGCATTCCTTAAAGCTGGTTTAAAAACTAATTCTTTTTTCTCTAATAACATTGGAAGACTTTAATTAATATTTAACTTCTATCTGTTTATTTTACTTCTATTTTTATATTTTTTCTATTCTTTATTTTTTTTTTTCAATCTATTCCTCTTCTAATCTTCTTCCTTTAAAATTTTTTTTTTTTTTCAAGGGAAACTACTTGTGTTATGTGACATGTCACTAGTGATTTCGTTGTTTATCAGAAACGAGACTTGTTCTTAGTGTTTTACGGTGTTTTATGTTTTTTTTTCTATAATTCTTTTTTTTTTCTTTTCTGATGCTTGATTTAAGCATCGTTTGGTGGTAATATTAATTTTCCATTGCATGCTTCGTACCGAGCCCTCTCCTCTCGTATTAGCATGTATTTGAGAGTGATGGTAAAATTTTCCATTGCATGCTTCGTACCGAGCCCTTTCCTCTCGTATTAGCATGTATTTGAGAGTGATGGTAAAGTTTTCATGACAATTTATTGCCTTGAAGTGCAGTGGTGTTAAGATACACCCCCAACTCAAATATTGGAGCTGTGATAACAGCGTAACTAGTATATTCAATTTCAATGAATTTTTTTTCACTATTATCACTTTTCCAACATAACATATAATATAATAAGAAAAATACTTAAGCTCTCTTCAACGCTTTTATCGTAATCGTTTATCGCGACATACTTAAATACAAAGCTACAATTTGTATCTTCAGTTTTACTTTTTTTTCGAGGCTTTCTGGTAATTATGTTTTGACAATTTATAAAATTTAAAAATATGAATATTTAATACTTTAACTTTAATTATTGTTTTTATTTGATCCTTCTCTAATATCAAAACATAAATACTACGTCTTACATTATATTGAATTTGTTAGAATAACTTTTCTGTGGACATGAAATTGTATTTATTATTTTTAAAGTACATATAGAAATTCCACTTTGATTATCCTTAAAAATATAATATTTTCTTTTTAACTTTTTATTTTAAATATTTGTTTTAAAAATATTTTCCTTTTTTCGTTAACTTTTCTTTTTTTTTTATATTTTTTGTCAATTTTTCTCATATCTAAAAAGTTTTTATTTATTTTTCCAATTATATTTTCGTTTTTGAATTCTGTTTCTATATATTTTTCTTTTTAGATATTTTCTTTTTTATCTTAATTGGAAGGGAAAAAAAAAAAAAGAAATGTTTTTCCCAAAAAAAAAAAGAAGTATATATTATTTTTGACGAAGAGCTTTTCTTTGTTCTTTTTCTTTTTTTTTTTTAATATAGTTTTATATGTTTTTTTTTTTTTTTTGGTAATTGGTTTAATTTAATGTATGTCTAGAAAAGCTGGAAAAATTGTGTTGTAGCGCAAGAGAGAAAAAAAAAAGAAAATATTTTAATTAAGAAATGTATGAAAATAATAAAAACAAGGCTCTTACATGGAAATGAAAATGGAAAAAGGATTTTTTTTTTTAATGAAATTGTAATTTTTTATTTTTTTTTTTTTGTTAATATTTAAATTAGTTTTTATTTTCTAGTTGAAGTAGAATCTCAATTTTATATTTAAATGTGTCGTTGTCTTTCAATTATTTTTTAAACAGAACATAGTTAAGGGGTTTTAAAGAAATTTCAAAAAATATAGTACACAACATTTCAGGGTCGTATGTTATAAAATTCTTTTTTTTGTAGTTAATATTATTGTTCCATAAATATGTTTTACAGAAAACTATTATTACTAGTTTCAGTATTTTTTGTCTTAACTAATGAATCCTTCAATAATATTATAAGGTGTCAATATCAAAATAAGATCCCTCGATCCCAAAGAAGAAAATTATTATGTGAAACGTTAAAAAGAATATATTGAAAGTATGACAAAATTATTTGTAATACTTTAAAACTATTATACCTTCGTATTCTTAGCTAGATCTATAATATTGCTCTTATCCTCATTTTTGTACGGCACCTCCCTGTTGATTTATGAATAGTACATTATAATATCAATATATTTACAAATAAAAATACATACAAATTAAAAAAGTATTACAAAACTTTAAATCACTCCCCTGAAAAGTTCTAATTTTCATTTGTCATACTTTCAATAGGGACCGTCGATATATTTCTAATTAAATAACCCTTAATGTAAAATATGAAATTTATGAAAAAAAAAAAAAAAATTACAGACTTCTATTTTTAATTTTGTATAATAAAAATGACATTGTAAATTTTTCTTTTATGCAAATACTTTATTATGTACTTACCTATAATATTTAAAAAAAAAAAATAAGTATGTTGAGATATTTTTAGAATTAATGTTTTTATATGAGAAGAATGAGAATAATATATATATGGAATTTGTGAATTAATTGGTTCAAAGTCATCAATGTGTAAATATTTTAATTAAAAAAAATATTTATGAATTATTGACATTTTTTTTTTTTTTTAAATATATTAAGAACTATATTATAAGTTATACATATTATTTTTTTAAATCAATAAATATCGAAAGCTTTGTAGTAGGTACATGCATTTCATATACAAATTTATTTCACCAGACATCTTAATTATTATAAATAATATGCATAAATAAATTTTTATATTTATTTTTACATATAATTTATTACCTTTATTTTATTTCAAAATAAAATTTAAAGTTTTTGAAGTGTGTATGAAGTGTATATTTTTGATAGAAATTTACTGGAGGAAAAAACATTATCCTGTTGAAGGTAAAAATGCTTCTTTTTTTTTTAAGCTAGATTAATTTTATTTTATTTTTTTTTTTTGAAAATCAGTAGATTTTATAAAATGAATTCATAATAAGTACATAATAATAATATCTAGCTGGACTTGCCAATACACATACTCAGATAGCATAATTAATTAAAAATACAAAATTCTATGTATACCGAATGAAATCATTTTATGAATTTTTCACCAATATCTTAGTTTTAAAAGAATCCTTTAAAATCCTTATTATTAAAAATTGTAATTTCCTTCAAGAAGAAATAACACTGCTTAGATATTCAGTATTAAAATCTGTTTTGCTTAATTCCATTTTTAATTTTATTTTCATGGATATTATATTATTTTTTATATTATTATGATATAAAATATGTAGATATTTTTTTTTTTTGTGAATATAAGTATAAGTTTTTTTTTTTTTATCGTTATTATACCTGATAGGTGAGCATTAAAAAAAAAAATAAAAATAATAATTGTGTGTAAAAATATCTGTCTAGTTATTTTTTTTGCTTATTTGTCGAATTTAAGGAAAATTTATAACAAGTCTGCAAAATTTTTTAATTGATTGTAGGCGATGTTTAGTAGTTCTATTTTTATTTTATTTTTTTATATGAATGATAAGGCTTAACATGAATACTTTATTATATTACATAAATTTTTATATACTTACGTACGATACATACTTAAGATTCCTATCTTTTCTTTCTATATTGTATACATATTATATTTTATATCGAATTCACTTGGGTGCGTTTTAATTTACTATCTGAAAACAAATATCGTGGTATTTGATAATAAAAATTATTGTCAAATCGTTAAATTTTTAGCTTTTTGGCGGGATATTTTTTTTATTTAGTATTTTTGATTTATTTTTCTTGGAGTACCTATAAAAGTATGTATATAATCATGAATAGTTATATTCAAGCAATTCCTTTTATAAGTTTGCATAAATAATTAATGAATAAAATTAAAAAAAAAAAAAATAAGTAAAAGAATTGAAATGACCTTTATTCTGGCAATGACCTGTATTCTTATTTAAGTTATTCTTATTTTATAAAACTTATAAAATTTATATTGATAACGTATATTTTTCATCAAAGGAAGAATAAAAAAAATTCAATGTTTTACTTATTTATGAATATAGAAATAATGGTATGATATTTTTTAACGAAAATGAAATATCCAGAAGTTAATGATCCATACTAGCTTAAGATATTTTTAATGTTTGATTGAAATTTAAAAATCTTCAGGAGCTTATCTTATCATTATATAATTATATGTTTAGTATAGGTAAATTGCTGTTGGACGAACAATTTTCACTGGCTATTATAATAACGCTCCATCGTATACACTCATAAACCCCTTATTCTTGCGTGGAAGCGCTTCAATGAAAATAAAAGTTCATTAAACTTCATAACAAAAAATCAATCAAATTCGTCTGGACTCAATCCTTTTTTATCTTCATTTATTTATCTTTATTTTTTCGGGTTTTTTTTTCTGCTAAAACAAAGATACATTTTTTCTAATTTTTATGTAAAATGTTATAAAAATAAAATCCTTACAAAACTATGAATTTTTTTTTAATGAAATCAAAACTGAATAAAACTAAAAAAGGATAATTTCTATTTTCTCTATTAAGATAAAAGAAAAAAAAAAATATTCATACTTTTTCCTCTGTCTCCCAAGTAATAAAATTTCTGTACATCTAAAAATATTATCTATTTCTTTTTTTTTTTAAACAAATAGTACAAAAGCATAACAAAATCCTTGACAATAACCACCGAATCATGTAAAAAATATAAAAGAATGAATAAAATATATTTCATCTACATAGGCAATATTCCAAAAATAAACCAGCTCTAAGTAAAAGAAAATTATTTTCAAATCTTTTTTCTTTTTTGTTTTTTTTTAAATAAAATTATTTTGTAAAAATAAAAATTAAATGGAATTTTAATTTTATGAAATATTATATGTAGTAAAAAGGCTCATCATCATCATCAACAACAATTTTCATATTTTTCCTTTCATCTTTGTAATAAATATAAATTTTAATTTCATTGAAATTTAATATTTCGTATGAATTTGGCTTGACTTTAAAAACCCGTTAAAATCCTGCTGAAATCATACAGCAATTATTTAGGTCATTCTCAAAACTATTGCTTGCTATTAATGACATTCGATTATGGTTAACTTTATTTGAAAATTGTTGTATATAAATTTATCAAATACATAATTAAGTATGTTAATATAAGTAGGTAGACTAGATACCCTTATTATTTTTCAAATACTTACGGTTTCTCATTATCTCAATATATGCTCTCTAGGTAGATAATAATTCTTATTAGCATTTAAGATCTTTGACATGTGAGTGCCGGAAAGCAGTATTTTGCATAACACAAGATAAACCATACGTTTTTATTATATATAATATACTATAACTATTATTGTCAATGTAATACAAATAGAATTAAAATATACTAATCAGAAAAAACTTGTATCAGTCGAATAAATTAAATTACGTCGAGTTGTAAAAAGTATTTTCAAAATTATGTTAAATTTTGTAATTTTGAACTTTTCACACTATTTATTTATCTTGAAAAAAAAAAACCAATTAAAGTAATGTTTCATATTTTTCTTTAAATTATAATAAATGGTGGTTCCTACTTAATTGTAATTACATCTATATATTGCTATTGCGTTTTAATTTTCATTCTGGAAAATAATATTAGTAGGATGATTTTGTGTATATATAGAGAAACTATAGACATCTACTTACTAACTACAATAAATTCACATAAAAGTCCTTTATGGACAAAATCCTTTTTATCTTTTTTTTTTCTGTTCTTCCTCCTTCTTGCATGAAGAGAAAAATTATTGCCTTTTTTATGTTTTGTACTTTTTTTTTTGTTGAAATTCTGATAGGTACCGTAAAATGTAAAAAAAAAAGGAAAAACTAACTATATATATGAGAAACTTTATGCGACAAAAATAAAAAATAAAAAAGTTCCTACTTACTTACTTTGTACAAAAAAAATGGTAAGATAAAAAAAAATTTTATGAAAATATTGGTTTTTTCAAAACGATTTAAAAAAAAAAAAAAGCAGAAAAGTTCATTTCAAACATATACAAATCTAGTAGGTTCAGTATCATAATTTTCACGTATTTAGAACTAACTTGTATTTCTGGGAATTTCGGAAAATAAATTTCAATACTCTAGAATTGACATAATGTGATTAAATTTGTCAAAACAAAATTTATTTAAAAAAATTTTAATTTATTTTTTTTTCTACTGTAAAGTAAATATTTTAGCTGCTCAATTAGCTTGTCACGTGGGCTTGTTGCATGTAATAAAAATAAGTCACGTTGAACATTTTTTTCCCCCCCCCAAGATTAACATTGTTAAAGAAAAGGATCCATAATATAATTTTCTGTATATCTAATATGTTTTTAAGTTAAATATAAATTTCAATTTTAATGAATTTACATTTATGTAGGTACTTCCTTTTACAGTGAATACTTTTAAGGTCGTTTGTTGTGAACTTTGCCTTTGCACGTTTCAAAGTATAGGTTTAGTAAGCCTCATCTAGACCTCAAAAGAGAGGTTATTATTATGAATTACCTTTATGATTATCAGCTTTTTGAATCACTCGATGAATAAGAGAATAGAATTTTTTGATTTCAAAATTTCGATCTAAAAACTGATTTCACTACTGTGATGATTTTATTGAAAAGTTCAATTATTTGAAATATTGCTAAAACATATATAATTTCTAAATGTTAATGATGTAGAATATCTGAGGAAAGAAAACTAAGCATTACATTTATTTATAAATATGTACAAATAGATGGCAAGCATATATTCTCCATTCTGTAGTAAGTAATTGTGGTAATTTTGATGTCTACCACTTAAAAGTATGTTGTGTGGGTACATAAAATATTGCATAATGAAAATTTCATTAATAATTAATATCCCCTTTTTTTTTATTTATCAAGATGTCCAAAAACTTTTTTCGTATAAATTGAAGAAAAAAAAAAGAATTAAAACCTGATGTACTTACTTACTTACATTATTTATGTTATTTTAAAAAATAAAAGAAAAAAAAAATCGAACTAAAAAAAATTATTCTGAATTATTCATGAATGTGCTTTTACTTTATTATAGAGTAGACCTAATCTAACTTCTTCTCACTTTCTGTTAAATATTAACCAAGTGAAATATTTAGGTATGTATATCGTATAAGTATGTACAGGCAAATCGCTAGGGGTACCAAATATTATATTATTATACACAACATATAATTTTTCTGTGTTCTGTCAATATCAATTTTTATGTTTTTACTTCACTTTTTCGTATCATTTTTTTTTTTTTCTTATAAAAAAAATGTAAATTTTGCATCTTTTTTTTTTTTTTTGTATATTTTTATGTACTACTCTTATGATATTAGAAAATAACTCAAAAAAAAAAAAAAAAGGATAAAATAAAAGGATTTTTCTTGTGTACGTACAATATACATATACATGCATGCATGATTTTTTTTTTTTTTTATTAAAGTTCAAACATTGCGCGCGAATTCAATATATATCTGAAAAATGAGTTGTTTTAAGTGAAATATATATGTTTTCATACATTTACTTATATGTTATATTCTGTTTTTTAGGTTTTGAGATCTTGAGAAAAATTTAAAGCAGGCAACTCAAATAACTTGTACTTAATAATGAATTTTTAACTTTTCAAAGTCAAAAGAAACAAAGGTTAAAAGTATTTAGAAGGTAGTAAGTAAGCAATAATTAGAATTTGAAGGCTTCCGAATAACCAAAAATTTTTATCGTTTACAATTTTTTGATAAAAATAAAGTCTTTCAAACAAAATTTTAATATGTGCAATTGTACATTATTTTTTCCACTAATAAGTAAAATTACCTACATGGAATTGGAATATTCCTTCTTTTTTTTTGTTATAATATCAAAATCTCAATATATATAAAATTGAAACATTGATAAAAATATATACTTACAATCTAGAATTTTCTCAAAATTTTAAACAATTTTCGTTTAGCGGGAAACGGAAGTACAAAAAAAGAATTGCAATTTTTATTTTATTTTTTTTATATATATTTCTTCTTTTCTAATATAAAAATTCAGGATAGCAAAAATGCAGAAATTTTATGACCGTAAGATGAAAAATTGTATTTTTTATTGCACATGTTAATATTATTAAAACAAAAAAAAAAAAGAAAGAAAAATGTTACCTAGTCTTCTTTTTATATAAGAGATGAGTTGCGTATGACTTGGTATGATTGAGAAGTAGGTATGGTAAAAAAAAAAGGTAAAATGTTTTTGCAAATTTCGTTTTCCCGGAATTTAAGCAAAAAATATTTATTATTCATATAAATACGATTTTGATTAATTGAATTTTATTTTAGCTTTATGGAGAACTTTTTGTTTTAATAATTTTGATTGAAATAGTCTTAATAATTCTTAAAAGATGATAAACATTGGACGTGCACTAAAATTACTATCAAAATTTATGGAAAATTTTATTATCAAAACTAAATTTTCTTTCCTATGAAAATTAAAAATTAGTTTTTTTTTTAATTAAGTAGGTACTTTTTATATTAAATAAAATTCTTAATGTTTTTTATTTTTATTAATATGTACCTGTACCATTATTATTATTTTAATTTTTAAGATGAATGTTAAAAATTAGTGAAATATGTGTTTTTACTATTTGTAAGTAGAAAAAGTTATTGCAAGAGAATTCAGATAAATTTGTAATTTTTTTATTTTTCGTTTATCCTCTTGTGATTTACAAAGCAAAAGGGATAATTCGTTTTTATAGTGGGTATGCGAGTGAGACAGTTTCTGCAAAAAAAAAAGAAAATACTTTTTCTTTGTATTATATGTATGCGGAAATCATAATTGTATTTTTATTCATTGAAACAAAAAGAAAAACATAATTTTTTTTTTTTTTTTTGTAATGTACAAATTTTAAATTAGGCAAATTATTTAATTCCAATTTCATATAATATTCATAATTCATCGTTACTCATTATGTATTATATTTTATTTTATTTACACAATATCTTTTCTTCTATTTTTAGGAATATTATCTCCTCCGGGTGGTCCTTTTTTAACGCCCAGTCCATCACCATCAATATCAGCTAGTCCAAGATTAGCACCATCACCGTCAATATCACCATTTTCTCAAGATGTTTTATTAATTTCAAATACCAATAATAATATTAATATTAATCATAACAATAATAATAATAATAATAATAGTAATAATCTTAGTAATAATTCGACAATTACAAATACAACACAAGAACAGGTAGGAAATACTAGAATTTTTTTTTTTTTTAAATTGTAATTTTTATTTTATTAATAAAAATATTTATTTTTTTCTTTTATTGTTTTTATTTCAGGAGCGCAAGGCGGCGACGCCTGGCAGACGTCAATCAATTCATCAACAAAATAGTGGCAGTCCAAATGCTGGTAGCACAGTAGTATTTCAACCAAGTCCTTCTCAATCACCAGCAGCATCCATTGTAACATTATCCGGAAATGAATTCAATACAACACTAGTTGGTTCTAATAATATTTCTTTGAATAAAGTATGAAAGTTTTTATAATTAACATTGTTAAATCATTATCAAAAGATTTTATAAAAATTTTAAATGTTAATTAATTATATTTTATTTTAATGTTTTAGAAGGGTGGCAAGCGAGCTTCGCAACCATTTTCCGGCTATGGACAGCAGCTTCAACAGCAACAACAAGGTACGACAACTAGTACAAGTGGGAACAATAATGTGGTCTGCGGTGGCGGCGGCATTACAAGTGTGGTTAATAATAGCACAAAAACGACGAAAAAAATTAATAATGGACAACAGCAGCAATTTAATAGCAATAATAATCAATTAATTAATAATCATTTATTTCAACAGCAACAATCTTTGCAGCAGCTAATTAATCCAAATAGTAGTCCAATATTAACTGATAGCCCAATACAAAGTCCTGGGCATATAAAATCTTCAATATCGCCTGCTGTTACGCCTCAACCGCAAATGATACCCATACAATTGAATTCATCGAATGGCAATCCTTTTTTACAATTTCTTCAAGGACCACAAATTATAGCGGCTACTAACGCATTGCAACAACAACAACAGCAGCAACAGCAGCAGCAGCTGCAACAACAACATCACCAATTACAACGACAAAACAGCACCTCAGTTCAAAGTTCACCACAACTAAACCAAATATGCAGCAGCTCTTCAATCACGACACCCACCACAACAACAAAGACTACAAAAGCACCTCAGCAAATTTTACCAAAACCTCTTCAAGATAATAAAACTCAACAGAAACAACAAATAAACATGCAATCTCAGCAACCACTGCAGCAATCTCAGCAACCCCAAATTTCACAATCACCTCAGCCACAAGTTGTTACTACTCCTCAGCCACAAGGAGGACAAATAATATTACCAAATAACATAACTGGAAATTTAACTACTCCACCATTATTACTAAACAATATGCCACTTTTAGTACAACAAAATGCGCCACAAGGTGTTCAGTTGATTTTAAGGCCACAACCAGCTCCTCAATTAACAGCTACACCATCTTTGGTTATACATAATTCAGCCGCAGGAGCTGCTGCGGCTCGATTACAACCTCAATTACAACAACCACAGCAACAATTATTGAGAATATTGAATACAAATGGTGCTATGCAATTGGCAACTACTCCTACGTTTATAGTGTCGTCACAAGCAAACTTGATTCAACAAAATTTACAACAAACTATTAAGGCTGCCACAAGTCAAAATGCTGGTCAACCAGCTCTCACGAATTTGAGTGGATTACAAGCAAATCAAAGATCTCAGCATTTAGCAGCAGCCCTAAATAGCCACATATTTAGTCAAAGCATGGCAGCTCAATTACAAAATATTCAGCTAAATGGTAAATTGTGTTTTATTGTTGTATTTTTAACTAACGAAAATTTTAAGGTTTTTCAATTAACACATGTTTATTTCATTATCTACCAATCCTCGCTTGCATTATTTCATTTTTCAAGTTCTCTTTAAGCCTAAATATAAAATTTTGATTAATTTTTTTTTGTTATATTTACAATTTTAATAGAAATAGTATAAAAATTGTGGTTCAAGCGAGGGTTAAACTGGCAAGTAAAATATACTGAAAAAATTGTAAAATAAACTAATGATCACTTGATGTTTAAATATCTATAAAATTTTTGCTTTTATTAATATTTAATGATATTATTTCAACAGCACAAATACAAATGCCTAATGGGATTTCTTCTGGTCAAATTTTATCGACTCAAATTCCTGCTCAATTTCAACAAAGCCTAGCAGGTTTTGCCGCTACCAATCAACTGCAACATAATTCTATAAATTTAAATCACCTTAATAGCACAAATTTACAACAAATAGCTGCAGCAGCTGCTGCAGCAAATGCTACATTTCAATCTCCCCCACCACCTAATGTCAATGATATTCAACATCAGTTGGGTGTTCAAAATATTCAATTCTCTACAACTCAAAATAATGGCAGTCAACACATAACCTTAACATCACCAGCTGTAACACCACAGCCACAATTATTACAATCATTGACTCCTGAACCGAATAGAAATCCTACACCAGTTCTTCAAAATGTTAATTTACAAGCTCCACAGTCTATTCAACAATCACCACAGCATAACAGCTCAACTACCACAGTTCTTGTTCAGCCCGATAATATGATTCAATTACAACAAAATATCTTACAACAACAACAACAAATGAAACATCAACAACAAATACATCAACAGCAACAGCAACAACAAATACAACAACAACAACAATTACAGCAACAAATACAACAACAAATACAGCAACACCAACAACAGCAACAACAACAACAGCAACAACAAATACAACAACAACAACAACAGCAACAACAGCAACAACAACAACTACAACAGCAGCAGATACAACAACAAGAACAGCAGCAAAAACAACAAGAACAACAAGAACTACAACTTCAACAACAACAACGACAACAACAACAACAACAACAAAAACAACTACAGAAACAACAATTAAATCACCAACAGCAGCAACCAATTCATCAACAGCAACAAGTGCAACTAATTCATCAGCAACAACAAATTCAACAACAACAGCACCAGCAACAACAAATTCAACAACAGCAGCAACAAGGACTGATGGATCAGCAAAAATTTACCAGTTCAGTTACTAATAATAGTACGAATGCTCAACAACCAAAAGTGCGAAAACCACAAAAACCACGAAAGAAAAAAATAATACAATCACCATTACCTCCTCCACCAGCAATACAAACAGTTTCCACAAATTCCATTGCTGACAACAGTAACGCTTCAATCACAGCTGAATTAAGTGCATTTAGCAATTCAGCAACTTGTAATAACAATATTAGTGATGAATCATCTCCATCAATTAAATCAGTTACAAGTACAGGTAAAATATTTTTGATTGAATCTATTGATTTTTTAGGATATCTCATAGTGGAATTTATTCATTATTATTTATATTCTTATTATGTCACACATTTTTTATAATTTTTTTCATATCTTACTATGGTGTGATTAGAAAATAAGACTTTCATATTTATATTTTGAAGGTAAATTAGATTTAGCAAACGTAATGAAATTATGTGGAATTGGTGATGATGATTATATGATGGACGATGAAATACCACCACCTCCAACGTTATCATCGTCCCATCAAGATCATTCGCAATTCACAAACATGTCCGAAAGTCAAAATCAGCAAGAAGATTTGTCGCACCAAACTCAGTCCGGGAATATAATGATTACACTTCCTGGACAAAATAATGATGTAATACCCTATACTTTAAGAATTCCTTCTAATCAATGTGATAGTACTGCAAAAGGAAACTTAACTAGTAATAGTAATAATAATTTAATTAGTATACCTACGTCTGTAGCATCTGCAACTGATAATTTTGTGATAAACACAACAGCAACAAATTCTGCAACGAGTTCTGCAACGAATTCTTTAGTAACCACAAGTAATGCTCAAAATCAGCATAACTTGATAGGAGAACAAAATTTTGTGATTAAGATTGATCATCAGAATGATTCGGGTCAACCATACACAATTTCCATACCCAATATTCCACTGCCTCCAGAATTACAGCAACAAATTCAACAAAGTGTTCAACTGATTCAGCAACAGCAACAACAGCAGCAGCAG
>OZ023273.1:3730175-3815175 GCA_964007475.1 Hybos culiciformis | reverse complement strand
CTAATTAATCGATTGATGGTCGACGATTTACAACAAGAGCTTTTGGATATGCGGGAAAATGCAGTTAAATCAATGAAAGATTTACAATCTGACGATCAATACGATTCGCTTATGAAAACTGAAGCTGGTGTAGAAAATGAAATAGTAAACTCTTGTTACAACAATAGTTGTAGTGGAAATAAAATGAAAGAGGAATCAAACAATGCATTTACATTATTAAAAACGGAGCCTACTAATGAATATATAAATAGAAAATGTGATAAAAATAATGAAATTATAGAGTCAAAAATAAAAAATAATTTAGATTTTACAAATTTTAAAGAAAAAATCGAAGGATCTCTTAAATCATTAGAATCATCTCCAAAAGATATTAATAAAATATTTGACGCTATAAAAAATGAAACTAATGATATAAAATATTCGGTTCAATTTTCACCGCTCAGCCAAAGTCAAGATATAAATGATAGTAACAGTAGTTTGTCGTTTGCATCGTCTTCTTCAATGAAATGCTCAAGTAGCAGTAAACTTGAAAAATACAATGAAAATACAAAGAATTCTCAAATAGATGATTTTGATATAGAATCAGAAATAACACCGTTTATTATGAAGAAAAATTTAAATAAAAATTCGATTCCAGATGTTCACCATGAGGAACAAGAGATTAAGAAATCTGACATAGTTCATTTAAACAAAGTTTCTCATCACAATAAATCTCAAACTAATAAATTACACCAACCTAAATCGCAAAATATAAGTAAACAAACAAAGTATCCACAATATCATCAGACACATCAAAAATTACATCAACCACTCACACTTAATCAAGCTAAATTATTTAATCATAATCATAATATTTTGAATTCTTCACAACAAGTATATTCATATAAGCCGTTGCAACAATTACAGCAATCACAAGGCCAACAACAACAAGTACCAACTATTCAAAACTCAGATAATAAAAATTTAGCAATTGGACCTATGGAATCGTCCGCACATGATTTCTCATCAATAGATTTTCACTTTTCATCCAACCAGAACTTTGAAACCACAAGTGCAATTAAAGAATTAAAACAAGAGCAATATTCAAAACAAGAACAACTCGATTCAAAACATTTCCGTTACGAATCTAAGCAACAATTTGAATCGAAAGAACAACACGAGCGATTTGATTTGAAACAACAGAATTACGATTTAAAAGGCGAACACCAATTTCAATCGAAACAGGATCATTTTGAATCGAAAAATGAACAGTACGATGAATGGTTGGTTATTCAAAAAGAGCTTAATCTTATTTCAGAAAAAAAATCAATCCTTCCATTAAATGCAGAACACAATGAAAAACATCAATTTTCTGACATTTTTCCTTCAACTTCTATTAAAAATGGTGATGTTGTAGAAAATCATTTGTCAGAAATATTTGGTTCAAGAAAATCACCAATGAAAGTCGTTTCATCTCATCAACACCAACTCGATGATATACTAACCTCAGAATTTCAAACGATAGATCAAAAATCAGTAGAAACTCGTTTAGAAGCCATGTTTGGTGAGTCACCAGTTGTCAGCGATGACAAATCGACTCAAGATTTAGTCGAATCACGATTAGAAGAATTATTTCAGGATTCTGAATCGAACGAAAAGCAGGGAGAAAATTTCAAACCCCATTTCGATTCTATTGCTAATGAAAAACGATCAACGTGGAATGATTTACTTGATAAATCTCGAAATTATGATGATGGTCGTTGGATCATGCATCAACAACAGCAATCACAACAACAACAACCACAAGAACAACAAACACAAGAACAACAACAAACACAACAATCACAACAGCAGCAACATTTTGAATTTAATTCAACAGCTACAAAACGATTAAGTACAACTTGGGACCAGACCGATCCCAAAAAAATATGTTTGAGGAATAAAGAAAATGACTCTACTTCATCAGATGGATTTGATGCTGATGAGTTACCAAATGAACTTATGAATTCAAATATAACAACTGAGCATCATAATGGTCATATAAATCATTTTGTTGATGAAATGCATCAATTAAATCACGAGGGCATAACAAATCATATGTTAACAAATCAACAATTGATACAGCATAATTTGATGATTCATCAAAATCAGCAAAATTTAATGCAACATCAACACTCAAATTCTTTATTTGATACAATACAACAAAATAATGTAACAAACCAAAACAATGGAGGAAATAATTTAAATTTTGATGATGATATAAATCGGCACGTTCAAAACGCAATCGACTCAATTCTGAATTTACAGAATAGTGAATCAGATTCATTAAATTTTTCCTTAGATCATTCGATGGGTTCATTTCTTCCAGATGATAATCCGTTAGATCAAAATGTACAAATGAATAATCAACAACAGTGCTTGGTTAACAACCCTTCAGAACAAATTGGCTCTGCTGGAAAGCGTCGTGGGCGGATTGATGATTTAAGCGATTGTTTAATAAGCGGTAATGGATCTGGTGATCATTTAGAGCTTTCACCTTCTCCTTCAACAAATAACGCCAATTTACACTGTATTACTGATTTTAGTACATGCTTGGATGATGCTGTTAAATCCATAATGACGTCTTGACAAATTAATAATTCTATTGAATTTAATACTGCTGCTTTGTAAAATTAAAAATTAATTAACTACAAATTTGGAATATATAGTATATCCGAAATATCACTAGATCTTATTATCATTTAAGTACGAAAAACTTAAAAAAAAATTGTTATGGCTATAGAGAAAAGTGCGAGTCAGGGTACAATCCATGCTAATTTTTTTAAAACTGAAATAATTGTAAAATTTTAATTACTTATATTTAATTTTTTTTTTCAAAGATAAGAATGCATTAAAAAAATTCCGTTCGTTTTGGAAGAATTTTAATCACGACAATTATCCTTATTTCATATTTTTTAGCAGTTAATAAAAACTAAAAACAAAAATAATAATTAAAATGTAATTAGAAATAACTAATAAACCTTCTTAAAATAATAAATTTTCATCGCCATCTGTCTGTATTGATATTTCAAAAATATATTTTCACAATATCTCTTATGTAATTAATAACTTGCTGAATCTACTGAAATTTTTTTCCTTAATTTTTTTTTGTTTTGGCAGAACATGATGTAAACCTTTTTTTGATCATAATTTTTTGTGAAGTGATAATGTTCAACATTTGTCTGTAATTTATTTCAATCGATAACTTCCCGTCATTTTATATTTTAATTAATGGAACTATTAAAGATTAAGAATAATACAATTCTGTAAATTATCAATTTACCTACATTTTGATTATAATCTATTTTTATTTATTAAATAAGAATTATTTTCCTTCGAGTTCATATATGTTATAATTAACAGATTTAAAATAATAATATTCCTAGCATGAATTATATCCTGACACTCAGAACTTTGTGATTTATGCAAAAAAAAAAAAATAAATTAAAAATACTTAAATTGAACTTAATATATTAAAGAAAGTAAAAGTTAAGTGGTTGTAATAAAATTATTAAAAAGGACAAAATAAATGTTAAATACCCACTTTTTTTTATAAAAAAAAAAGTAATAAGCGAAGGATTAAATAAGATGAAAATTGTACAAATATTTACTATTTATATTAAAATAAAAATAAATTTGGAAATTAATATAACAAAGAGAAACAAATAAGTAAGAAAATGATTACGTAAAAAAATTCGATTGTAAATTAAGTTATAATATTAAAAGAAAATACTAGTTATAAAATATAGACTCTTTCTATGATAGATTTTTTATTGATGATGTAAAATTTTATCCATAAAATGTAATTTATTGAATATTTTGAAAACAAAAATTGATATTACGTGTAAAATGCAATATTATTTAAATTTTTTACCATTTTAATTGTTTGTTTGTTTCTAATTTGTGTAATTTTAACTAAATTACAATATTATAAATGTTTAGTATTAACAGTTTTTCCATAGTTATCATACCTAATATTTTTCTACATGTGTTTTTGAAATTCACAGAATTGTTAACTTTGAAAGATTTTATGGAGAAAGATTTTATTTTATTTTTATTTTTTGGTAAGAGCTTCCTTAACTTATTATATGGTGGATCTTATTTGTTGTAGCTTTTATTTTCCAAGACTAAAATCATCACTTATTGCTCCAAAGAAAATTTTTAATTTTTTTTTGTTTTAACTCATCTGACGTAATTAATGCGAAATATATGTTAAATTTCACATCAAGAATCTTTTTTTTTTTTATTAAATGCTTCACAATGTCAAAACTAATCGAATAAAATTTTTTGTAGAATAATTTAAGTGATGATTTGAAAAAAAAAAAAATTAAGTCATGAAGAAGCTAAATTGGTTAGACTGCTCCAGTACAATTAAAATTAATGTAACATAATGATATTATAATTTAAAGCGTTATTCTAAATATTTTAATTTTTCAATGACTTTTTATATTTTTGGTTAATTGCTTCCTTAAGAGTCCTCACTGCGAAAAATTGGTCTTAGTTTTGCTTTAATTGTATATCGACTGATGTATTTTTTTCATGTATTCGAGAATTAAAGACCTTGGTCCGGGATGGGAGAACCGGATTTTTTTTAGTTTTTTGGCTTAAATTGGTCTTTGGAAAACTTGAACATTTTTGCGGATATTGTCAACTAAAGTAGATATATGTATAATAAAAAATCAAACTCAGAAGTAAAGCTAAAATATCACTCTCCATGGGTGGAGATGGAGATGTGGAACTAAGAATTTTTCCAATTTTCTAAACAATTTTTAATAAATTACATTTAATTATAAAAATTTGATACATAGTTTTGTAAAATTTCATTATAGGTTTTTTTCATATTATATACCTTTGTAACACGTCCGTTTATTTTCTGTAAAACTGCTAGAATGATTTTTTAAGTTACGCAGTGATGGCTCTTAAAATAGAAAATACATAATAGCAAAGTTTTTTTTAACTTACCATTATTAATTGACATGTTGTAAATTAAATAAAGTTTTATTTTATCCTTTTTTTAAAATTTATAAAAATTTTGGATTTAAAAACAACATATTTGGTCATAAAGAACAAAATTAAATTTAAATAAACTATTATACATATATTTTTTTTCAACTTTGACGTGTTTACGGTGCTCAAAAATCTATTGTGATGTTTCGTATGATCTCCAATTAAATATGAATCTTTTTTTTTTTTCAACCAATTTCAGTAGATTTATTTTATAACAAACAATTTTAAATACCAAAAAAACATTGACAAACTTGAATATTTTTCTGTTTGGTTCAAATTATTTAAGTTGTTTTGACAGTAACAATTTGAAATTTAATTAATGAAAACATACAAAATAAAAGGATTTCTATAAAGATAAATATTGCAAAAGAAAATAAGAGCTGTTATACTCTCCAAATGTGTAAAATCAATTTAATCAGCCTGATTTCAAACTAACCTCATTGACTTAACTTTTCTCTTATAATAATATTCTTTTAAATGATGACGGTATGACGTACATTGTATTTATGTTATAGTTATAATAATTTTTAATTCACAGCACTTGTTTATAATGAATTTATAATTCGTTTTTTATACTTTAAATAAAAAAAAAAAAAAAAATTAAATTTTCGATATTAAAAATCTTTTTGAAAAATAGTAAAATATTTTTTTTTCCTGTAGCTTTAAATTCTTTATATATGATTATAATAAATTAATATTATTATTATTATTATTTTTTTTTAATGTATAAAAAAGAAAATAATTAAAATAAAATTACTCTAGAAAAATTTTGTTGAATTTATTTTTTAATTTTTTAAAAATTTTTAAGATATTTATATAAAATTTTATTTTTTAACAAACATACGTTTTTTTTTTAAAGACTTTTATTGTAAATAATAAAATAAATAAAAACTTCACAAAATTGAAGTAAACTTAATTATTCAAATATTGAAAATATGTATGAAAAAAATTAATTAAATAAAATAATATTTAGAGATATAATTATAAATTTAAATTTTAGTATTCATTACCCACCATAGAAAATAAGAAATATATATAAAAAAAGAAAAAAGAAACAACTTTATTAAAATAAAAATTAGACTAATAATAATAATAATAATAATAATGAAATAATTAAAAAAGAAAATTGATTCGAAAATTAAAAAAATGGATATAGTTTATAAAAAATTTAAATTAGAATGAAAAATGATAATAAATGTAAATTAATAAATAACGAATATTTAAATAAAATATCTACATTAATTATAGCTTTTTTAATCTGTTTTTTTGTACAAAATAATTAAATATTAAATATATTGCAAAAAAATTTAAATCAAAACCTTTAAAAAATAAACAACTTAAATTATTTACTATTGAATTAGAAATAAATTTAGTCATAATTACTTACAGAAAAAGAAAATAAAAAAAAAAATTAAAAAATACAAAAAAAAAAATACAAAAAAAATAAAAATAAAATGGAATTATTTAAAAAAAAAAAAAAAAATTTAAATTATTTTTAAAGCTTTTTAAAATCAGAATTAAGTTCATTATCTAGTATCTAGTCTAGCAAGAGATCTCCAGATGTGGTTGCAGATGTTGTAGTTCGAAGGTGCAGAGTATTTATTTTTATAGAATAAAATTCTTTCTAAAATACTGCTGGTTAGCGCAAATATAAATTCAGTCAGAACATTTCGGTTTATGAGTATCACCGTCCTGTTTTACTGATCGCACTAAGGCAATGCAAGTATCTATTTTTTATTTCTTCCAAGACCAAGATATCAATGAACCGGATAGATTTAGAGATGACACTGACATATTTATATTTTATTTTCTTTTATGATGAAATCCTGATATAATGATATAAACCAAAAAAAAAAAAATTATATAATACGAGAATTATTGCTTGTTCGCTAAGTCACAAGACATGCGTTTTTACATTTTTTGTGCAATAAAATTGTAGTTAGATTTTGAAATATATTTTACTAAAATAGGACAATATTTAACTAAACTCTTAAATTTAATTATTAGTTTTCACCCATTTGTATAATATAATAATAATAAATATACACATATGGTGTAACAAAAAAAAAAACCATCCTATCTATTAGATTCAATAATTTCACACATGAGTAAGTTTAATAGAGTAATAAATAATATATATATGTATAAGAAATTCTGGATACAATATTGAAACTGGTTCGATTTTTAATAAAATTTGCTTAATAGATTTTACAGACAGAAGCAAATTTTTTTTTTGCATTATTTGTGTTTTCTTATAATAAGTTATTTTAAATGTAAATTTTATGTAGTTCGCTTCTATTAAAAATCGCAATTTTTAGCACCTGAATTACTTAATGGTCATTCATAAAAATTAATCGGTTAATCTCAGCAGTGGTACGCAACCTTCTACCTGCGGCTATATTTTCAATTATCCAATGTTGTCAAGTGACTTACTTATTTTGCAGTTTTTTTGCTTATTAAGAAATTTGTTTTCTAAATTTTTTTTTTTTGTTTGAATAGTATAATGTTTTCATTTATTATATGCCCTGATAAAATTGGTGAAAAAGATATGAAAATGAATTATTTTAAATTTATTGAAATTGATAATTTTTCACTTTAATTAATTGATTTTAAAACCTGAAGTAACGCAAGAATTGTAAAAACTAAGAAGAGAATATGATAAAACTGAAAGGAATAATCTTAATTCAGTAGTCGGATATAACTTCCACCAACTTTTGCGGTCTTAGAAAAATTTGGATTTGCTTTGTTATCGCATTTTGGTACCAGCTATATTAATTCTTATAAGAAGCTGACTGATGCCTTTTTGACATATTCGACAGCCGTCATGGTGTAGTTGTATTGCCTTTATCGTGGGAAATTTTTTTTACCGTACTCGCCTTTAAAAAAAGGTTGCCTATCACTCTAATGTTTCATACATACAAAGTACGTAACACTGCACATTTATTTGTAGGAATCGTAAGTATTTTTTCTTTTTTTTTTGCTGAAAAGTTAAGAAAAGAAAATATTACCATGATGATTTAAGTAAAAAAAAAAAAATATACTTTAATTGGAATTGAATTATTTTTTAAATGTTTTGCTCTATAAGCAAGATAATAAAAATTTTCTACTTTGTTTGACTTATGATTTTCCATATTATTAGGTAAAATATAATAATGGTTTTTTTTTTGTGAAAACTTTCAATTAAACTATGTAATTATCACCTATTAATTGCTTAAATTTTCGTGAAGTTAACTAGTTCTATATAATGCCATTATCTAAAAAAGTCATATTAGTCTGGTTTTCGAAAAGATATTTGAAGGATTTAATGAAAATTGGAATTTTTTCATTTATTTTCACGATTGAGTAAATCCTCTTTTGGATGAAGTTTTTTTTGAAAAAAATTCATAATTTTGCTGTAAAACTCTTTTGTATATGCAACTAACAAATATAATGTCAATACATTAAGCCAATAGGGTTATTTTAATGAGATATTTAATTTGATATGGCATTTAATAAACTATAGAAAAATTGTAGAATCTATTTTTGTTTAATATACATGATTGGCATTCTTAATTTTTTTAAAGATTTATTTATATGATTTAACTAACATATAGAATCAGAACTAAATGATATCGGCGGCACATAATATGTACCCTAACATTTTATTCTAAAATGCGTTAATATCCTTAGTCAAAAACTAAATTATAAAATTACTAAATAAGGTTTTTAATATAAATAATAATAATTATAAAGTATAAAAAAAACTATAAATTTGGTACATTTTATTTATAAATATTAGGGCCACAAATATAGTCTATTTTCATCAATGTTTGTTAGCAACATAGATTGTTTGTTTTAACAAGAGATGTTATTTATTCAATGTTAAATGTTATTTGAATTGTAGTTTTTTTTTGAAGAATATAGATTCGGGTAAAATTGTTTCCGCACCTTGTTATTCTTATTTGAATTACTTTTTTATATAAAGTTTTACATGATAAATGACAATTTCATAGGTTTTTTTTTATGTTACATTGTTCCAATCTATAAAAATTGCCCTTTTTGTAAAATAATTCCAAAGAATTTTAAATTGATTTGCATTAAATAAAAGTAAAATAAAAAAAAATATAATGTACCTATACTACTATCTATACCTTTAAGTATAAAATGAAAAATAAGTTAAAAAATGAAATGAATTATTTTAAAATAATACGTAAAAATAAATTGGTTTTTGTTTCAATTTATTTCTGTAAACTAAATTAGATTTAAAATAATAATAATAATATTTAAATATTTTATTTATTAAAATCAATGAGTTCGAAATAGATTAGGAAAATTTTTAAGATCAATCAAATGAAGAGCTTTAATGCAAAAACTGAATATTTTGAAATATGCAACAACATCAAAAAGCAAGCAGAAAATAATTCAACTTAATGGATAAATCAATGTAAGTAAGATAAAGTTAATTCCATTCAAAATTAGTCTAGTTTTTATAATCTACTAACATAAAATAAAGTAAACATTCATACAACTAGTCTAACTAATCACATTATAATGAAAGAATTAGAAAAGTATCCAAATTCCTGTAATATATAAAAATTGTGATAATAAAAAAGTTTATTGAAACTAATAAATTCATAAACTAAACTAAATTTAACTAATTCTTGAAACATTTTTAACAATATTTGCCACATTTTTGGAAATGAAAATTTAAAGAAAATATCAATTTAAAATTATCTGTTCATTATATAAGATCTTGATAGATTTTCTTGTTCAAATAAAATACTTACAAATAAAAGAAATATTAAAATGGGAATATTATTGTCCACTCAATGAGAAATGTCTATCAAGACAAAAGTTATATTTTATAAAGTTAAGAGAACTATATTATTTTTCATGGATAAAAGGCATTATCCTTTCTTTACTTACCATTTATAACGAATAGTTACTTTAAATTTTTAGATTATTATAATGATATTAAATAATTGAATTTTATTTGAAAATATCATAATTATTAAAAATGCTAATCGCATAATGTTTCATGTGTAAACATGTTATATATTTAAGAAATATTTTTATACGTATACATATTATTAAAAGCACAGGACATTTCTACGTGATAAATAGTTGATACTATATATATAATAATTTTAAGTAAGTTGAAAAATTGAAATATAATTAGTAGTAGTATAGTATAGTATATCTTAAGTGCATATTATTATTAAATAATTTTCATTCTAAATATTAATTATCCTCAAGCCTGCACAATTTTGTATATATAATTTCTTCAAATGTGCCGCAAAATATTGCACAATAATTTTTTTTTTTTTTTTGTTTGTTGCACCTGTTTTACAATTTGCGGTATTTTTGTTCAAAGATTATAGTTTCACATTTCAAAATCATTATGCGAAAAGGAATTTATCATCCCATATTATATTTGTGTATAATATAATACGTATATGTATATCTTTATGATTGTAAAAAAGTGATCTAGAATGAATTTATATATATGTATGTAAAAATATGTTGAAGGAAATATAATTTATTGCCACATAATAAGGCTGTAAACATAAGTAGATATAATAGTTTATTTCTTATTTGCCTAATTATTTTCTTTAGACTGAAAAGAATAAGATTTGAAAATTCCGAATGTATGTAAAAGCACTAAAATTATTATGCATAATAGTTCTATAATTGTTCAATTAATTTTAGATTCAATATAAACTTTAAATTTAAAAATTTTCAAAACAAAATTTTCTCGGAAATCTTAATTTTTCCATTTATATAAAAAAATACATTTCTTTGAATTGGCTTAGAAGATACATTTTTTTTACCTAATAAATTTCCTGTCAAAGTATAATAGTTTCAAACATAAGGTTTCTCGTCTTTTTTTTTGAAATAAGTAAAGAATATATTCATAAGTTAATTAATAATATAGACAGTTATAGTATACACACATATTATAATTTAGCCTTAGTTCAGTTTCCATTTATTTTTTCATCGCAATACAAAAAGAAAAATTCATTAATTGATTTGTCTACAATCGGCTAAGCTTATGTAATAAATTTTAAATGCACTAATAAATTTTTATATTTAAAATTTAGAAATTTTTTTCCTTTCGAATTTTTATACATACCTATAAATGTATATATATAAAAAGATAATTTCTGCATATTTTAAAATTATGAAAATTTATATTAAACTATTTAACATGTGTGTATATTTTAGTACATCATTTATTAATAAAAATTGCAGAAAAAAACAAAAAACTTCAATAAAATAATAATTGTAGCACAGTAGATACGCTACATCATACGTTTGATTTTATGCGCTTAGATGAACAAAAAAAGAACATATTAGTTAAACCTGAAATGAATTTTATACTTCCTCTACACTCAAACACAAGAAGATAGAATAACAGCTTAAAGTCTAATGAATATATTTAAGATAGATGTGATAAGAACATTATCATAATTCAAATAGGTTTTTTCTGTTCTGTTTGATATATTAAAATGATATTGAAAAATTCTTGAATGAGTGCATTTGACAGATTCCTTACTTAATGTGTATTATGTCTACTAAACTACGTCTACTAAACTAAGTTGAAATGTTAATTATCCTTGCCAATATGGAAAATTGACTAATATTAACTCTAATATCCAAGGCAAAAACTAGAGGGCGTAGAAAGGAACGGAAAAAAGATTTTGGGCTAATTTTATAAGTACTTTCGAATAAAAATCCAAAATTCAAGAAATCGAACATCATTTACGCCTCCAATTCGTCAGGTAAATAATTTCGTAATTGTTGCAAATAAGTAAAAAAAGTTTAACTTCCACCGTGAGCGCTTATGTGGTAGATTTTTTTTTTAAAAGAACCCATTAATTTGTCAATATCAATAAAAAAAAAATAGATTCCAAAACATTAGTTTTATTTATTATTACAATTTATAGATAATGTAAAAATTTTTTTTCCTTACGGCTGCGGATGAGTTTTCAATATAAAAAAGTTTAATCTTATAAAAAAAATTTATACATATAAAATAAAATAAATACACAGCATTATGAATGGATGCAAACGCTATGTTTGAAAAGGCTCTAAGATATTTTAACTATGTATTATTATACTGTAAAATGGTATGTATATTAAGTTTATTTTAATTATAATATTAAGAACCACATTACATATTATAATTCATAACAACAAACACTTACTATATACGTACTGTATGTGTTTAATTTTAATGTAAAAAAAAAGAAAAGATTTTTCTGACTTTTAAAAAAAAAATTGATTTAAAAATCTGCATACTATTTCTATACATATTATGTACATTACATTTAATCGGAAATATATTTCAAAAGTTTTTAGAAAATTATTGGAAAATGGTGCCTATCATTTATGTTTAAGTTTCCGGGCGGTCCCCCGATAGGTGAAGAAACTATTTTTGCATAACACAAATTTTTTTGCTTGCAGTTTTGCACTCCCTTATTATAATAATTTGGCTAGTTCTAGTTTCTGAAGTACTGAACATATTTTGATTGTAGAAGTGGTAGAGATTTTCGTTTAAATTTTTTATTTCTGTAGAATAATTTGTTGAAAATAAATTTATGATTGAAGTATTTTGAGCTTCACCGACATACTTCTCATACAATCACACTCTACAGTGTCAACAAATGAACCTTTGTATAAATCCAAATATCTGCAATATTTATCATAAATGCTTTCCTACTACATTTTAAAATTGCAAATAATATTTATCTAACACAATTCATTGTTTTTTTCTTTTTTTAGGTTTAAAATTGATTAAGATTAGAATTTATTTTGCATAAATATTGTTTTACATTGTCAAAGAATGCATATAGAAAGTTATCCTAAAATTTATTGTCATATGCAAATATGATTTGGGGAAAAGTTTTAGCAATAATTGTTGCTGCTGTATATATGCAAAAAAAATAAATATACATAGGTATATAAAAAAAATATATTTTTTATAGTTAAATGACACTCTAATCCAAAGAAAACTATGTCAACTAAATGCAAGTGAATTTATTCTTAGTAAAAAAAAAAAAAATAAATGTCATTACCATTTTTAATATTTATTACAAAATATTTCTTATATTTTTTGTTTAGTTTTTATATGCATCGATTAAGTTAGATGAAATGCTAGTTGAAGTAAAAATTATATAAACAAGTGTGTTCGATAGAATAGCATCAGTGAAACTTATCGATTAAATTTATTTGCTCAAAAATCTCACATCTAGAATTAAAATATTAATTTTTGGTAAATTGAAAATAATAAATTGTGGATCGAAGTTCGAAAATAAATTAATAAATAATTAATTAGCAGTGCACTGAAAAAATAATACCGTCGTTACTTTTTTTGCCAGTAATCCAGAAGAGAATATATTAATTAATCAAAACCACTCTTTCTTAAGAGACCTTTGGATTTGTATCTAATATTTTTCTACCAGAACAGGTTGAAAAAATCTCTAAACAGCTTTTTTCTAATCAATCACATTTCTGCACTTGATTTCTTCACATCTTTTTTGGAATTCATATTAAGGTTTTCTATAAAATAAAGGATAGGTCCTAACATGATTTTTGTTCTGTTTTCAAACACTTGCTATTGGATAACCCAATAAAAAATCACATTCTTTCGAAAAAAGGTAAGGTATTCGAATACTATATTATTAGGAAGTTTTGACTATATTATTAGGAAGTTATGAACTATATTATCATTGGTCATAACTTCCTTTATCCAAATTATTTTGTAATGAAATTGGTTTATTCATAACAGCAAAGGAATAATTTTTGCCAATAATAATAATTTGTACCTAGTAAATCCTAATATCCATTCGTAAAAACTAAGTTTTCTCTTATTTAAAAACTATTTCCAGGATTCTGTGAATTTTTATATACCAGAGAGAGATTAAACTTTTTTTTTTTTGAAACCTGTATGCGCCTTTTAAAAGTTTTTTATTTTCATTTTTGTCGAATACCAAAAGTTATGATACTAATATATATTTACAACACCGCAATATCTAACACACGAAAATTATGTTTTTTTATGCAGCTGGTTGCATTGTTATTGCAATGGAATGTTGTAAATATAAGCTATGAGATAAATTTGATTTTGAAAAACTATGAAATTACTAATTGAAATTTTGTGAGCAGTGAAAATTTTTATTTTACTAAAAAAAAAAAATTAACAAATAAATACGATTACAAAACTTTATTTTTAATTTAATATTAATTACTTCTAGATTTAACTTAATAGCAACAAAAACATAATGGAAGCATGCGATTATTTTTATTATTTTTATTTCAAAAAGAAAAGATCAATATTTAGATCCAACAACATTAGGTATCAGAAAATAGTTTTATTAATTGGAAATATGATTTCAATTCAAGTAAATGTTTTTGTTTGATTTTTTTGTCTGAATAGCACAGTAATTACATAATTAATGGATTTGCAACTTAGTCTTTACAATTTATATATAAAATCTATGGAATATATATATTATAAATTTATTTTTGTCTATCAATTTTGTTGGTATCTTTTCTAAACTTTTGAGAGTAAAGTTTTGTTAATTTTTTGTTATGCCTGTAATACTTTCGAGTCGCTTAGTTAAATAATTTTAAATTTTATTTTTTTGTACTGTTCAAAATCAAAAGTATCCATAAGATTTAGTAATCGCTTTATTAATGCTTTTAAAAGAATAATTTGTAACCCTAATGAGAACTATAAACAAAAAAAGAAAAAGAAAAAAAAATATCATAAATGAAAATTCCGATGAAGTAATGATAACAGCTTCATGTAAGAATATGACATGACATAAACTTAAACATAATGTTTTATGTGTGGAGAAGAAAAAAATTAAAAAGGAAAATATATCATTATGTAATTTTTTTTTTTATAAATTATTACTATGCGGCTTTGGCACGCTTCATTCAATAATTTGATTTATATCATTCATAAATTGAAGCGGTGCAATTCATATTTTTTTTTTACGCGCACTAAAAAGGTGCACACATTCAGTCCTTAGTACACATACCTATATTTTTTTTTTATTTGTAAGAATGAATCTAATTAACATAATGAAACAGAGAACATTTTTTTCCCCAACTATAAAATACTTTTGATCTAAGTATTATTTGAAAATATAAAATCTTGATATTTTGTTTTATGGATATTTTAAAAATTATTTCTTTTAAAACGTTTTGTGTTTCTGGAAGAACTCACATAGTGTTTGAAAGAATTAGTTATATATGCGTTCTTATAGTGTTTCATAAAATTAATGAAATTGAATTAAAAGATTTTTTGCGAAAAATTGAAGTGAACAAAAGATCTGGCTCAGAAAAAAGCTATATTGGTCACCCTGCCACATCGCCTTTCGATTTATTTGAATACTGTGAATTTATGGCCAAAACGGATGTGACATCGAAATGTTTGGTTAGAATTTCGCGATAATAGAATTTTGATTTAAAACTTATCTCCAGGATCTATTTTTTTCCCCAAGAAGTAGACTATTAGTAGACTATACAAACTTAACATTTTAATTTATGAGTAATCAAAGTTATAAAAAAAAATTAAAGCTACCATATAACAGACATTTAGATCATGATTCGACAATATAATGTAAAGAGTTGATAACTATGTTGCAAAAAATTAAAAAATTTTGTTAACACTACCATACAAAAATAAGTATAATTTTTATAATAATTAAAAAAAATTTTATTGGTTTATTTTAAAATAAAACATAATTTAATTAAAAATAGCAGATTACATTTCTTTTGAAAACATAAATAAAAAGTTGGATAAAATACGTTTAGATTTTCTAAAAATTAAATCTTCTTATAACGAAACGACTGACGATAAAAAATATTTATCAAAAATATTCATGTTTTTGTTTGAAAATAAAATCAATTCATCTGTAATATTAATAATAATAACTTCTGTCTTTATAACTGTAATTTTTGTTATTTTTATATAACCATTAATAATATGTACACATCTACATTTTGTATATGAATCTAGAATCCTAATATTTTGGTTAGTGCGCCGCCGCGCCGTCATTTTAGTGAAATACTGTTATAATTTTATACGTGCTTTTTCTTTATTTATGCAAAAATCATAATTTTATTTTTACTTATTTTCTGGAAAATTTACAAAAAAAAAAAATATCTCTAGATTTATTTCAATTATGTTCGTAAGAATTTTTAAAAACATTTATGTATAAGACTTAAATTTAAGATAATTTTTATAAATTTAAATGGTGGTGAAAATGTTATTTATTTGCGAAAGAAAAATGCTCGATTTTTCAGAGCTTACGAAGCGGCGTTTATTATAAAATAACTAACAGTTTTATTGTTAAAGCTGTTCCAAAATATTATTCTTAAGACAATATTTTTGGTATATTTTCTAGATACATTTTTCGTATATTTTCTAGATACATTTTTGGTATATTTTCTAGATACAGATTTTTCTTTTTTTTTTGTTCGAGCCTTGGAATTGGAATACTTACGAAATAATGGTCGTTTTTCTTACGAGCAGGTTAAACTACAGATCGAAAAATTTATATATAGTTTATTTTTACATATTTTTTTTTAAACAAAATAATAAATTTTTAAGTGAAAAAAGATCGTGCAGAAAAAATTTATAGTTTCTTTTTGATTATTCAAAATTGTAATATCTTCTTTTTATTTGAAATAAAAAAAAAAAAAAAAAATCGGTTTTATTTTGTTTTCATTTTTCGATTTTATAGGCCATCCATAGCAGACTTCTTATGATATTATTGTGATTAGAAAGAGTCTTACATTATACAGCTAACTACCTATAATACTGAACATATTATGTACAACAAGTATTTAATGTGTATGTAAACATTATATGATCTTTTGCAACAACTTTTTTTTGATTTAATTTTGTTTTTTATTACCTACCTAGCTAAATTCTAATTATTCTGCTGGCCTATTTCTGATGTTTTAACACTCTTTTGTTGAAAGATTTAATATTATTCATTTGTTAATTACTTAACGAAAAAATAATATTTTTTATGTTCATGATAATTGAATTTGAAAAAAAAAAAAGAAGTAATATCTTATAACACTCATAACTATTATATTTTTCTATTATATATTATATATTATGTACGTACGTAAACAATTTTTTCTGAAGCCTCACACAAAACAAAATCAAATTTTAACATAACATACAAATATAGTTAATATTTATCTGTCTTGTATATAAGTATATATATTAAAATGAAATACCGTTTCTCTATGGAAAATTCTGAACAAATGAACCAATTTAATTGAAACCTGTGCCCAGCGCCGTGCTGCAACTTTTGGGGGCCCTGTGCTGACACTAAAAAATTTTTTTTTTTCAGGTTGAAATATAATATTTGAATTACATACTTCAATTGAATTAGTCTTCGAAATTGATGAACTTTCGCTTCGTTTAAAAAATTTATCTAATGATCCAGCAAGGCTACTTAATTCCTCTTCTTTCCGTACCTGTTTTACTCTTTTTTGTGCGCCGCTTTCATAAGATCTTTTCGACATTTCTAATTTAGGTAAAAAAATGTTACAGAAACAGTATAAAAAAATAAAAAACTAAAATAAATATATTGAAAAAACAACTGAGACTATATTACCTAAAATTAATATGTAATATCCGCACTAATATTAACGATGGACCCAAAAAATTTAAACTATTAATGATATTTATAATTTGTGAAAATTCACTATTTATTACAATTAAAATAAAACGTATTTCTGTTTATAACTTTGAAATTATAGTACTTTTTACCAATAAAACACTATAAAATGAAAGAAAAAAATAATTTGAACCAAAAAAACAACTAAATTATTAGGTATATTTGTTTCAAATTAAATCTTAGCCAACTAGATTTGTTTGAAAGTTAAACGAATTTTGAATTTTCGTCTTTGATTTTTTCAATTCGTGGTATTTTTTTTGTTATTGGAGAAGTTTTTCTAATGCATTTAATATTTGGGGGCCCCTCAAAAATAGGGGGCCCAGTGCGATTGCACTTGTTGCACTTGCTATAGTACGGCGCTGCCTGTGCCATTAGAAAAGGTTATTATCCGTAGATGGTTTTAGGCTCTTTTTAATGACATTTGATCCACTAGTGCTTAATAATGATGGTTGTATGAGAATTTTTAAAAACTAAGAATTGTTGTTATCAGAAAATATTCAAATCAAAAAATTATTTATTTATTTTTATGTAAAAAGTTTATTAGATAAATAAATTTTATTTCTATTAAAAAACAAACATAGAAGATCACTAGTACTATCGTTATCTCCTAGCTTACAATTGAGTTATTATAATTATTTTGTTTGTTATTTATGATAAAATTTACCCATAATTGTATGCTAATAATCTAAAAATTGTTAATATTATTCAAAAGATACAAAATGATTTGTAAATATTCAGGTAATTTTTCGATATTAACTCTGTAGCTAGAGCTACATTAATATACTTACGTATTATATTTTTTATTCTTTTAAATATTATGTATATGTAGATAATTATAAAATGTCTACATATACGATGTCAAAAAATTTTAAAATTCACTATTAAAAAAGTGAAAAGTAAATAATTTTTTTTAACAAACAATCGACTTACATAGTTATAAATTTTGTTAACAAACCATTTTACACCTGCCAAGTTAATTTTTTTTTTTCTTATTGTCACTAATATTATTTAGGATCTTCAATTTTCCATACATTAAAGAAGGTCAATCAATGAAGGAAAATAATTTAAATTTTTATTAAAATATTTTGTAAATAAAATATTAAAATATTCTAAAAACTAAAAATGTGTATCAGGATCAGAAGTCCTGTCAAAATTGTTAAAATTTCGAATTAAAATAGATTTTATGGATTTTTATTCGAATATCTTAGCTCAGGAATGTCAAGCTAAATTCTTAATATTAGCTGGGCCAAATAGTAATAGGAATCAGAAATTTGATGGGACACAATTCACTTAGAAGCAACAACATTTTTAAATCTCATAGTTGTCCATTGAATGAAATATTTCATATGCAGTATTTATGCAGCATTTCGATTTATATGTAAAAAACTCTTAAGTTTTTTTTTTTTAATTCAGGAATTTCCGAAGAATTTTTTTATATATATAATTTCATATGTTAATTTACGAGTTTTCTAAAATCGATCTGATAAGCATTAATTCGAGTGTAGGTACATATACGCACTCTTGTATACATTTTTTGCTTCTAGTTCGTATCACTCTGAATTTCAATTATTTTCTAACAGTTCTGAAAAAATTTGACAATTATTTTTTTTCTTTAATTTTTATTAATGATTTACACTCGCAGACACAATCGTAACTATTAAGTTCCATAAAAGAGATCAATTTTGATTAGAAAGAAGGAAAAAAAACTTGCGTTCAAAGATTTTTTTACTGTATGCATAATATTTTGCAGTTAAAATACTTCCTAGTTATATTTTCATATATTTTTCATACACCTTTTCCGTCTAATTATAAGGGAAAATTTTAATCAAAATTATAACAGTGAATAAGGTTTGAGAAATATATAATATTACTTTATTGTGCTTTACACAAAAATCAATAAGAATAATTTTTATTTTGTATGTACGTAAGGTACAATTGTACAGTATATACATATTTTTATTGGATTAAAATGAATAAAATAAGCAAAATGTTTTTTTTTTTTATATATTTTAAAATTCCGAGAAGGAAATAATAAAAAAAAAAAAAAGAATCTTTTTGAAAAAAAAAAATAAATAAATAAAATAAAAACATATCGTATGTGTAACGGTATTTTTTTGGGACTAGCATTATGTAGTTAGCTATGTGGTATAAATCGATCAAAAATATTGGAAGAGATGAGTTAACATATTTATTATTTATTCCCTTGTTATTTTCTGATTGATCCAAATGATACACTTTTAACATGTTCTGCATTCGCCAGACATCAAATTTAATGCAATTCAGACATATGTACAGTAATACTTACATTATATAAATATTATGTATGTACAGAAATATGTTATGCAATTTTATTTTTATATTTTTTTTTGTTTAACATAAAATGCAATGCATCAGCATTCAGCATACCTATAATAATTTCACATGTATACATAAATACAACATACTATGATACATCACATAAGAAAATTCAATATTTTATAATATTGAATTTCAGGAACATATTTTAATTCTTAACCATATTATAATTTGAATAAATTTTTTGAAAAGAGTGGGCATTATTATTATAATATTAGTATTTCAGAATTTATTTTCAATTTGATGCAGATAGTAATAGCTTTAAGGAAGCCAATCTATTTTATACATATGCTGGAAAAATGTTGGCTATCGTGTTTTCAGAAAATATTTAATATATATTTTTGAAAAATAATATTGTCTAAGCCTGCGACAATAACAGTAATGGCGAGCCTAAATTAGTGAAGACAAACATTTACACGTTTAATATCTGTAAATATCTGTAACCGGTTTGTCTGTGTATATAAGTTTTCATTAAATGTCCAAGTTCCACGCTTTATAACTATCAAAATCCTTGACAGATTTCGATCATATCGCAAAATCAGCGTAATTTCGTTAATTTTTATTCATACCAAAGAATGAGTTTCTCCGATTGCCGATGGAAGCTCTCAATTAACCAAGAGACGAAATTATTTTCATAATAAAATTATATAATTTAAATTTTGTTTTTTAAGTTTCAATGGATTGAGATGAAAATTGATATTTGGACCGACAGATGATGTCGATTAGTATTAGAGGAACCTAAAACAAATATTAAGCCCCCAATTCTCACAGGATTGAGAAGGGGGTTTGAAAGCGGTTGCAAAATTATATGAGGTTCTATATATAGTTTTTTTTCCATAATTATGAAATAAGATAAATTATGATATGTTCCCGAGGCTCCTTTTTTTTTTTTTTTTATAAACACGTATGTGATTTGGTTATGTAACATTTTACAAAAAAAAAATAAGAAATAGTAAACATCGGTGTTATGATTTAATTTTAATAATGTATTCATTATAGAGATAAAATAAGATGAAATGAATTCATTTTTCATTATCATAATATTCTATTTACAAGTTTTTAAAGCTACCGTAGTTGTTAGAAAATAAATGCAAAAAAAAATATAATTCATCAACACAACTACTACTAGTATTGAATTGATTAATAGTTAAAATATAAATGAAATGCCTATTGTATGATTTGCATATTCTGTAATGCAATTTTTATTTTCATTTTTTTTTTTACAATTTTTTATAACAATTACACAAAACAGTTAATTTTAAACAGTTTTGTGTTCAGTTACTTTAATTAGCATAAGATATTGTATTGCTAAGTATATATTTACAATTAAATGTGTATTAAACATAAATTATAATTTAATCAAAATTTAATGTTTTTTTTATTTTAGTCAAATAATAACTTCCCTGTAATTTTGAGTAAACCGGCCAATTCAATTTTTTTACTTGTATCTTGTATGTACATATATATGATTTTGTATAATATTATAGATTATTAATTTAATTTTTTAAAGGTCAGTCACTTTAAATTCTTGCCTTATCCCCTGCCAACAAACAAAAATTAAAAAATGATAATTAAATTGTATGTAAAAGAGTTATATGATGATTAATAATCAGAATATTAAAATAAGAAAAGTCAGAAATTATCCCAAATCTAAATTGTATAATGAAAGAGATATATATTTTTGCAAGGAAAATATATATTGCGATATTGCGATAATGAAAAAAGTTAAAGTCTTAAGATTTAGAATAAACATTTATAATACAACTTCACAACTATTATATACTTAATTATATTTCAAACAATAAAGAAATTTATTCAAATTTATAGTGTATATTTCTTCTTATAATTTTTATAACTTAAAGTCTAATTACTTATTTTATTTAATATGGCAAACAGTGCATATGCATTGTTGACGGTCTAGAAATCAAAATTAAAATTTGTAAAAGTATTAAAAAAAATGTACATATGTACATAACTCACCTTACTAAATGTGATTAAACTTATGACATACAGTTTTCCTGCTTTGAATACGACAGGGGTCTTTATATTCTCCATGAAAATAAAAATAAATTTTTGATACTTTACTGGTAGGTTGTACCATTTGGAATCGTATAAGGCAAAAATTAATTCATCACTTTTCTCGGTCAAAAAAGAACCATAAAAGCATGGTAAAAAAATTTGTCCTAAAAGTGCCATGAGATAATAAAGTATCATAAAAAATTCAATTCTATCATCGTTAAAAGAAGTCTAAAATACGATATTATTAAAAATTAAATCTTTATAAAATTTTAAATTTATTTTTACCATGTTAAGTTGATAAGCTGTAACACATATGACTAAAGAACTGAAAAAGTTCTGAACAAAAATTGGAATTGATACAATTTTTTGGGTCATTTTGGTCAACCTGTTTAAAAATTATAAAAATAATGAATTAATAATTAAAAAAAAAGCCTTATCTACTTAAATTGTTGTAAAGTCAATTTTATGGTTAGTTAATTTAATTTGGTGAAAATCAAAAACTATACATGGTTCAATGTGCGACATCATGCGTACTTTGAATAGAAAAAAAATCTGAACCTGGACTTACTCAATGATTAGTTGATGAGCTCTTACATTTGAGATGAACTTTTTTAAAAAATCTATTTCATCGTTTTTATTATATTCATTTGAAATTGATGATGGTATTAATTTTGTAAAGCGCATACCAATTAATTGATAGTAGTTTCCAATTTGAAATAACAGAAAACTTTGTATAATGTCCATTTGAATATTTAGTCCACATAACAGAATCCCATTGAATAGTTGATATGAATAAGCATAATAAAAATATTTTGGAGATTGCCAATTAAATGGAAACCACTGTGGAAATGCTAATTTATAATCTGTAGATGTGAAAGGCAAGATAAAAGCTGCTACTATAAAAGAGTATGCAACTGTAATGAACGTATTTTTGAAAATATTAAAATTTTTAAAAAACTTTTTATATAAATCAAATTCCTGATTATTAAGAGGTTGAAAAGTTTCATCTTGAAAATTGTCCAAAATTTCCGTTAAAAATTTTGCGTAAATTAAAAAATTTATAAGTTTAATTAATTCTGCAGTTATAGTTAGCAAAATAAATAAATTTTCTGAAATATTTTTAAAATTAATTTTTGCCATTAAATTAATGTAAGTCAAAATTGTGAATGTTACAATTCCAAATAAATGCAATGCTAATGAATAGAAGCGATAAACAGGAAACCAGGGTGATTTAAAGTACCAAAGTCCGCAAAGGGATAGAAAAATTTTAATTGATCGCAGTGGTCTTATTAAGTCTGTTTTGTACATTTTTATAATTCCTGACAGTTTTATCGTTGTTTAAGGACTAAAAAGATTTTCGTTACAAATAGAAAAAGAAATTAGAAATTTTTTGAAATAGTGGGGCGTATACGTAATTAATTATTATGTTTTTTTTTTAAATTAATTAGTTCACGTATTTGTTATATTATTGTAAATAAGCAACAAATCAATTTTTGTTAACTTTTAGAAACTACATTGAAGGTTTGATAGGTTAATAAGTTAATTTATGCCGGCACTTTTCAGTCCAAATAGCCCATACTTTTCTGTATGTTGAAATTCTGTCCAATTTTTAAAATTCTGGAGCTAAAATTATGTGGATCAAATTTCTAAAAAATTAAAAATCTGTATTTTCCTGATTTTTTACTTACCCACAGAATTTTATTATGAAAATAAAAAAAATTATAACAATCCTAATCACCATAAGAAAATACAGAAAAAACATGGTCGAGCAAGGACGTTGTGAATTCTTACACTTACCCTAGGAAAAGTGGAGAACTTTTTTTTTCATTAAAATTGTATTTTTTACAAATTTCTTTGGCAATAACATAAAATAGAGCAGATTATAATTTCTTCAACAATTTGTTGAATTTGCTGTTAAGAAATAATAACTTCGACAAATTTTTTCAACAATGTTTCTGTATTTTACAGCTAATAACTCCTCGCTGATTGACTTTTAGAATATACTTAGTCAAACTGAATAAAAGTCATGGTGTAATCAAAATCATATGTTCTTAATTACATATTAAAATGTTTATAATGTATATATATATTTTAGATCACAGAATAGAATTTATTGAAAATTAATTAATCAATTTCTAAAATATAATTTGAAGGTGTGAAATAAATTTAAAGTACTCATAGAGATGTGTTTTGAATACTTTCCCACGCATCTCATTAAAATTTAAATTTTTAATTAATATATTTGAAAAATTTTTTTTTTAGTCATACTGCTGAAATTAAAAAAAAAAAATAATAATTATACATTATAATTTGATTGAATAAAAAAAATTAGAAACCAACACGAGAAACGGTTGAAAATATTTAAATTACCTATATATTCGTACTTGTAAAGGTATATTTATAAAAACTAATAAAATTATCATAAAATAGCAATAAAAAACTATCAGTGAAGACTAAGAGCATTTTCGAAATTTAGTTTTGCCACTGTACGTTTATGTTGGAGCTTTGATTTATGATAAGAATTGTTGTATAGAGAAGAAAATATAAATAAGCTTTTTAATATAGAACTGTTTGTGATGGAACAGTGATCGAAATCACTCTTAGATCGCCTTCAACGATAATGTTATAATGATTTAATTAATTTTCTGCAAGGATGGATTATTGAATTTAATTTTTAATTGAAATTTATTATTTTTGGACACATTTCACAAGATATACTTTTATATTAAATACTTCATAAAGCGCACCCCTGTTTGAGTCCAAGACCAGCTTTAAAAAAAACTTCAAGGTATGTTACAACACAAAAAATGAAAGAATATATGGAATCGGTTCATTAATTTCGGAGATTACTGTGAACAAACCAAGAAAAACTTAATCTTTATTAATAGTATTAGAATAGATATAATATATAGAATATAGAATAGAATAATGTAGATATCGCAATATTAGACAAGTGAAAGTAAATTATTATTTATTTTTATTAATTTTTTTATTATTTATTTTAATTCTGTTACAAATAAAAAATTTTCTTTACAGGTATTTTAATACAGTTTCATAAATTTTCCATGATTTTTATGCCTACGAGATGATTTGATATGTTGACTTTGACTATACGGAAATATTAAGAGTACGTTCCACAAGTGGAGAATTTACTTACAACTGAGCAATAATTCCATGAAACGGGTTGAAGAATATCAAGCTAGACAAAAAAAACAACAACAACGAAACAACATACAGGAAATTCTTAATTTTGAAACCATATAAGTGATCACAAATTGTGCTAGAATTGCCAATAATTATTTTTGAAAAATCTCTTTTATACTTGTAGGGTAAGAGCGGTATCATCTGACATTTGGGATGATTCGACTTTCTCAAATTTCGATCGAAATTAATGAGTTAAAAGCTCATCGTAAATGTTTTATATAGCGGCTGTTAAATTAAAATTGACTCACTAAAACATTAAATCAGGTAACATGTGTTTGCAGTTGTCAAATACAAACACAAAATTTTTGAATTTTCAAGGTAATTTTTTTTTATTTATTTTTTATTTATTAGTTTTGTTTTAAATAATGTTTTTTTTATTATAGAACAAATATTATAAAAAATATTTCTAATAAATAATTTAATAATTTTTAATTTTTAACGAAAATTATAATTAAATAAAAAAAAAAGTAAAAGTGGGATGACTTGTCAATCGGTACAACGGTATGAAAATTATAATAAAAAAAAAGTGGGATGCCTTGTCATTCGGTACAACGGTAGCAATGTCAAATGAAAATTCTTATACATAATTATTTTATCAAATAATATTTTTTTGAATTATTTAAGGAAGATAGATTTTACATCCACAAATGAAGCATCCCTTCAATTATCGAAGCATCCTCGGATATTGTCGAAGCATCCCACTCAGAGGGAGGATTCGTAAAAAAAAAGTGTTTTTTTAAATGCAAATTATTTAAAATCTGTCTGTAATTTAGAAGAAGAAATAATTTAATTTGAAGGTCCAAAATATGATTTAAACTTAAATTCATTATAAAAATCTGTTGAAAATTATACTATTTCTATCAAAATCCGTTAAGGTGTCGAAGGTGTCGAACCACTCTTACCCTACTCTTTTATACTTGTACTCTTTTATACTTACATATATGAACTTGTAAATCCTTAAAATTCATTCAAACTATTGACATTTATTTTAAATAAATTATAATTCAAATTATTAATTTTTTTTACAAATGTATGAAGGTCATAACAACCTTTTAATTTTTAACCTTATGACTAATTGTTATGAATTGGTATTTTTCTAGTAGGTAGCTTTTTAATTAATTATATTATCAGAGGTATATGGCACTTTAGTTACTATATACCTCTGATAATGTTTGTGACAATCATGTTGAATAAAAATTTATATAAATATGTATATACATATACTTAGTTTACTTTATTCTCATATGGTTAAAAAAAGTTGCCGTTTTTACATTTCACTTCTACTGTGCGCTTGGGTGAGGCTTATAATTTTTTTAATAGTTGAAATCAATTATCGTTCATTATAAGCAATCAATAAAGCAATGTACTCAAACTTATAGTGCACATTTCTCTTAATTCTTATTATTGTAATTCTATTTACTTATTTTATTCAATAAAGCAAACAGTGCATATGCATTGTTGACGGTCTAGAAAAAAAAATAAAGGTTATAAATTTGTTCAAAAATTTCATATAAATATCTCACATAACTAAATGTGATTAAACTTATGACATAAAATTTTCCTGCTTTGAATTCAACAGGCCTATTTATATTCTCCATGAAAATAAAAATTAATTTTTGGTGCTTTACTGGTAGGTTGTACCAATTGGAATCGTATAAGGCAAAAATTAGTTCACCACTTTTCTCTGTCAAGAAAGAACCGTAGAAGCAAGGTAAAAAAATTTGTCCTAAAACTGCCAGGAAATAATATAGTATCATAAAAAATTGAATTCTATCATCGTTAAAAGAAGTCTAAAATTAAATTTGAAATACGATATTATTAAAAATTAAATCTTTATAAAATTTAAAATTTATTTTTACCATGTTAAGTTGATAAGCTGTAACACACATGATTAAAGAACTGAAAAAGTTCTGGGCAAATATTGGGATTGACACAATAATTTGTGCCATTTTGGTCAACCTGTTGAAAATTGTATAAAAATAATGAATTTAAAGAATATAAGATAAATTATATACAAAATACATGTGATATGTGATTATATAATACATCAAAATAAAACTAGGCTTTAACATGAGTTTTTTCCTTACATCCTAATAGTTACAAAATATATATCCTACTTTAAATTCCAACTGCCAACGGTTATGTGCGGAATAAGTCAACTTTATCGTGTATTAATTTTAATTTGATGATATAACGTAAGAATGTAAGAAAATCAAAAACTAACTAGTTGAATGTGCGACACCGTACGTTAGAAAAAATTTGAACCTCCACTTACTCAACGATCAATTGATGTGCTCTTACATTAGAGATGAACTTTTGTAAAAAATCTATTTCATCGTTTTTATTATATTTATGTGAATTTGAATATGGTTTTGTACACTTTGTAAAGCGCATACCAATTAATTGATAGTAGTTTCCAATTTGAAATAACAGAAAACTTTGTATAATGTCCATTTGAATATTTAGTGCGCATAACAGAGATCCAACGAATAATTGATATGAATAAGCATAATAATAATATTTTGGAGATTGCCAATTAAATGGGAACCACTGCGAAAATGCTAATTTATAATCTGTAGAAAGGAAAGGTCTGACAAAAGTTGTTATTATAAATAAAAATATGATTATAATAAACGTGTTCTTGAAAATATTGAAATGTTTAAAAAATCTTTTATATAAATCAAATTCCTGATTATTAAGAGGTTGAAAAGTTTCATCTTGAAGTTTTTCCAAAATTTCTGTTAAAAATTTTGCATAAATTATAAAATTTGTAACTTTAATTAATTCTGCATTTAAAGTTAGTAAAATAAATAAATTTTCTGAATAATTTTTAAAATTTGTTTCTTTCGTTAACGCAATATAAGTCAAAATTGTGCATGTTACAATTCCAAATAAATGCAAAGTAAAAGAATAGAAGCGGTAAACAGGAAACCATCGTGATTTAAAGTACCAAAATCCGCAAAGGGATAGAAAAATTTTAATTGTTTGCAATGGTCCTATTAAGTCTGTTTTGTACATTTTTGTAATTCCCGACAGTTTTAAGTTTATTTAAAGACTAAAACGATTTTCGACAAAAAATAGAAAAAAAAGAAATTAAAATTTTTAAAATAATGGGACGAAAGTAATTAATTATTATTATTATTTTCTTTTAATCAATTAGATACACATTATTGTCAATAAGTAACAAGTCAATTTTTGTTAACTTTTAGAAACTATATTGAAGGGTTGTTGATGACGACAGTACAAACTAAGAAAAATATTTCAATAATTTTTCGTGGACTGATAAATCTAATATGACCATCAATCACAATTAGGTCTTTTTAATTAAAAAAAGTTTAAAAAAAGTTAATCGTTGTCTATATCATCGCAAAAATATAAACTTATAATAAAAAAATAATTCCCCTATTAGTTAAAATTAAAACAAAAAAGGGTTAAGAATTTATGATATCAGTAATTTTTTTTTAAGATTTTGTTACCTACAGCAATACAGATAAAAAATCCAAAGTTACACTTTTAATGGAAGTGGAATTATATTATTTATGAATTATTCATAATAATTAAATTATTATTAAAATTTATTTTTTTTAGGATATTAACTGCGATGGTTTTTGGTCCTAGATGGAATTATAATTTACTTAAGACTAAGTTAACATTGACAAAATGAAAACAAATAATTTCTACAAATTATTTAATATTCAAATTTTTGGAAATAAGCATTTAAATAATAATTTACCTTTTTCAATCTTTTACAACCTTTTACAACCTTTTTATCTAAATCAACATAACACTCACTCATGTGTACACTTTTTTTCTGTATCCTCCACAATACGTACAATCTCATTTAATATGTTTTAATATGTTTACAGGAATCTCAATTACGAATTAAATAATCGTGGATTTTAAACATTTTGTTACATTTTGTTTTTTTTTCTTGATTAAATGTGCATAAAAAAAGCCCTGAATACGTCGTAAAAAGTTCGTTAACAGTTTCCCAAATATAAATGCTTATCGAATACATAAATACCTATTCATTAATAAGAATGATATTTTCAAAACAATTTCAATATATTCAATTATTCATGTTCAAATTGAAAGGGTAGTTTAAAAGAGGAATTAATGGAGTTTTGGATAAAATAAAAGTGAAAATATTGAAAATATATAATGTAGTATATTTTTTGGAGAGTCGTATACTTTTTAATTGAAATTTTTGGGGGCCACAACATAAAAAAGTTGCACTAAACTATTAGTCCAAGAGCTCGCAACGTAAGAAATCACGTGATTTTAGCAAGGCTAATTTTTTAATATAATGTTCCATGCTACGGTGCAGGACATATAAAGGTAGTCTGGCTGTCAGACGACGTTGCGTTTACCCGTGGGAGCAGAACCAAGTAGGTAAAAAAAAATGCAAAATTACATGAAAAAAACAGATTGCTTTTAAATGACATAGGTCTGGCATCCATTTAGCAACGGTATTGGATGTAGTCTATATAAGATCCAATCTATAACATATAAAAATTTCAACCTTGCTAAAATGACGTGAAATTGATGTTTTTTTTTGTTATAAATCAAGGTCTGGCACGGTTTTAACAACTCCGAAGCCGTCTGGCAATGATGCATTAACATTTCATATAATAAGCACAATCACGTGACATAACTAGAAATCGTGCTATTATCACGTAATTTTGCATTTTTTCTTTGACCTACCTGGATCTAAACGCAACGTCATCTTACAGCCAGACTACCCTTATGGGTACTGCACCGTAGCATGGAACAATATATTAAAAAATGAGCCTTGCTAAAATCACGTTCCAAAAACGTTGCGAGCTCTTAGACTATATGAAAAAGGATCCAGTTTCCTGAATTTTTGATGCAGCACGAAAAAAAATTATTTTTGGTTGTACAGTGCTTCACTTATTTTTATATTTATACTTCCTATTTTCATTTTGATATATATTTTTGTATTTATAGATAAATACGAGTATAATTAATATGTAAAATTATTAAAATAGACATACGCATAATATTTTTTTAGTTTGTTTTTAATGTTCCTGTAAAACAAAAGGTACACTCAAAAAAAAACATCCGTAAAAAGCTAATGTTTTATGTCCGTTGAAATTTCATTCACTAAAAGTTGTTGAATTCAACGGGTTTTACGTTAAAAGATACCATTTTTAACCGTATTACGGATGTTTCATCAAAAAATTCAACTACGGACTACGGTAAGACTTGATGAAGTAAAGTCCTTAAAATTGAGCTGATAGAGTAACAAGGAAATTGTTAAAACTAACAACAATTTATTAATTTCAACTAAAAAAATCGTATATATTTTTTTAATGAAAGTTTAATAACAAGCCCATAAAATATTAACGTTTTATGTTTCCTTATTATCTACGGATACTCTTATACTTTTACGGGAAACTCCTTAACCCCTATAAATAATTTAAATTAATTCGCATGTATAGAAACCGAATTTATATTGTCTATTAATACATTGTTGTATATCACTGACATAGCTCAGTGGAAGAATTCATAACATTGAACAAAGCGGTTAAGCAACGCCTCGTTGTGATAGAACTTAGATGGGTGACCATTCAAATTAAAAAAAAAACAATATAAAAACTATAATATAAAAACAAAAAAAGCTAAAAAAACTAAAAAAAAAAAAACTAAAAAAAAAAAAACAAAAAAAAACAAAAAAAACAAAAAAAAAACAAAAAAAACAGAAAAAACCAAAAAAACAAAAAAAAACAAAAAAAAAACAAAAAAAAACAAAAAAAAAAACAAAAAAAACAAAAAAAACAAAAAAAAAAACAAAAAAAACAAAAAAAAGAAAACAAAAAAAAAACAAAAAAAAAAAACAACAAAAAAAAAACAAAGTATAAAACCGTAATTTGAACATTTTTCTTGTTGTACCAAGGATTTAGTCCGTAAAATTAATATTACGGGATAATCTCTTAAAGTTAAGAAAATTTATTAAAATTCTACGGGTGCTCCTTTAAAGTAATTTTAACAACATACATCGATAAGATTTATGGAGTTTTCCTTAAAGTTTTCCGTACTTTTCAATTTCTTAAAACTTTATGGACTACTCCGTAAAGTTTACGTATGTTTTCGTTAACTTTTTAACATTTATTTTTTACGGAAAATTCAACAATTTTTAATTGTTATTTCCAACAACATTTTCCACTGGTTCACTTTCACATGATTTTTCCGTTAGCTTTAACGGAAGAATACATAGCTTTTACGGTTGTTTTTTTTTGAGTGTATATGACTATGACGTTCATTGGTTATCAAAATAAGGAATTCATTTTAAGTACTTTTTGTTTTCTGTACATGCTCTGGAACCATTGAGAACATATATACTACTCTGTAGTATTCTGTAGGAAGAATAATTATTATTAAAGAATCAATATTATTTTTAGAACTAAATGAATAAATCTTAAAATATAACATAAAACTTAGCATTAACCGCTTAAATAACAACTGAAGAGCTAACTACTCTTTAAAATTTAGCGTTCTACGATTAGAACAAAAGACAATTATTATCTTGATCAGTATAATATGCCAATCCTGGGACTAGAAGCTTTAGTTCAACAGATTCCTTCAGCTTCAACAAAAATTAAGCACATCGAAGAAGTGAACCGTTTTCTTCTTCATATTACAGTAAAATACATTATATTTTTATGCTAAAAAAGAACAATTAGAAATAATAAACTAAGTATATGTACATATTTACATTTATATTTATAAAAATATTTATTCAACATGATTTTGATTGAAATGTACAAACGTTATCAGACGTTTATGGTAACTAAAGTGCGATATAATTAATACTCGTTCATAACAATTAGTCATAGAGTTAAAAATTTAAGGGCTTATGCCCTTCAAATTTAAGAAATTTAAGAAATTATATTTTCGATAGGTATTTTAAGCCCGCACATAATAACTGAATTTGGCTACAAGTTTATTATTAGTTTGTGGGAGATTCAAGAAAACAAAAAATAATACATCATGGAAAAGCATAAATGCGAAACTTTATAATAGCTTATGAATAAGCTTTGAATATTTATCTATAATATACGTTGAAATAAATGTACTGTTTTTGATTACAAAATAAAGAGTTGCGTGTAGTAATTATGTACAATATAATGTTACAAGAATGTGACAAAAATTTTACCATGACAATAAATTTAAGTTTAAGAAAGGAAAAAAAAGTACATGTGCATATGCTATACAGCTATACTATACTCATATCTAATATAATAAAAGGTGAACTCACCTCTTAAACGACCTTGACAGTGTTGGTACTTTCCTCAATTTATTTTTTTAAACGTAAATAATAAATAAAATAACCGAATGACTATGCAACACTGAATGCAAGGCGTACTTTGATAAAAACTTTAAAATATAAACAAAAAAAATCAAGGCGTACTTTATCAATAAAAAAATAAAAGCATTCTTTTCGAAATGACAAAAATCAACGCATAGTTACTAGGCTAGGCCTGCACTATTTTTTCTGTGCAGGCTTTTTTCTAGTACTTTAAGAAAATTTGTTTTAAACGAATAAGTTTCCAAAAAAAAGACAGTTTTCTGAACATGCTTTTAGTCTTACTTACTCGAGGATTATACTGGCTTATTTCTTTTTTATTTGTTAAGAAAATAATTGAGAAACAGAACTTCTTCAAATTTCACAGAAAAATGATTACTTTTTTACACTGAAAAATTTGGCATTCAAAATGACACGTCGTGTTCGGCCAATCTGATCCCATCAGATATAAAATCTGAATATTAAATTCTTATATGAGAAAGTTCAGGAAGACAAAACAATAGGCATTTTTATTTATTTCTTTCCAATTCATTTTTATTTAGAATGTGTATATTTAAAAAAAAAGAAGTTTTTTTCCATTTGTTGAAATATCATGCTAGTTGAGAAAGATAGGAAATTGAGAATTAATAAAAAATAAAGTTTATTCACCAATTACTACTTTCTTCATCAAGGAATTAAAATTCACTAGTGTAAACTCTGGATTACATATTTTATGAATTTCATAACAAATTAAAAATTCAATAAAACACTAATTTTGATTTTCAATAGACCACCTACTGGAGCCATATATTCATACCTAATATAAATGCCATAAATACTACTAATGCTTAAACATGCTATTAAACCTCCTAAAATGATAATTATATGTTATACGCATATTATAATTAAAAATTCATGAATAGGACAAACAATGACAAGGAGTGATTTAAAAATATTGAGACTGTAAGAGCCCAATTATTTTTTATAATGTTTAAAAAAATAACTGTGTTGGTCAAAAATCAAAGTAGAATTTTGAGTTGAATTCATACTTTATCGTAACTAAATTATGATAACTTAAAAACATAATTTTAAATTGTAACAATTTTAAAATTAAAAAAAAATTTAGTACTTTTTCGATTGACTAGGTGAATATTTTTTTCAACCTAACTTTAAAATTATACATACTCTTGGAAATTAATTGAAATTATACTTTCTTTGAGAAAAGAACATAAAATGGAAAGAATTGATTTGATAAGCTCTTGCCGCTCGGTAATTACAACTTTAAAAGTTTGTGGTGTTTGGTATTTCGATTCCAAATGGTATCCTTTCTACAAATATGTAGGAATTGTTTTCCAAATTATCTCAAATGTGGTTTTCGCATTATTGATGGACATTAATGCTTGTCAAGTTAGAGTCTTGAATGAGCTAGCTGATGCTTTAATTATGTCTGCGTGCCAGACAGCAGTTCCATTTAAAACATACAACATAATTTATCTTGGTGAGCATCTTTCGAACCTAATGAAGGAGCTTCAAGATGACATTTTCCAGCCTAGAACAGAAGAAGAATATAATTGTATGAAGATTTCATTAAGGAACTTTAGATGGTTTAAAATACTTTTCATTGGAATTGCTTATTGTTGCATTGCAGCAGCATCTTCAAGTTCCTTCTTTCTGAAGGAATATTCTTTGCCGTTCCCAATTTGGTTACCATTCGATTGGAGAAGGTCAGATTTATTTTGGTGGGCTTGGCTGTATATAGTTTTTTTTATGTGCGTTACTTGTGCAGTAAATACAGCTTACGATACTCTTGACGCTTATCTTTTATTTCAAATCCAAATGTATTATGAAATCATACAATTTCGATTACAACGATTAGGTCAAAATATTAAAGTTGAAAATAGTAAAGATTACGAAAATAAAGTGATGGCAGAACTATTGGAAATAATCATAACGCATGGAAAAGTTACTGAGTAAATTACAATTTGGGGTTTAAATGATTTACTTCCTAAATCCTTATAAAATTAAACTTTCTTTTTAAGGATTTCAAGACAAACGGCAAAATTTGTTACGTTACCAATTTTTATACAAACAGCTTTTAGTTCACTTATTGTTTGTGTAACAACATATCAATTATCTCTGGTAAATTTATTCATTATCTTAATTAAATACTATTATTATAAATTTGTTTTTCTGATACAGTACTTGTTATGATATTTATTTTGATGAAGTAGATTTATTATATTTTGTTATACTAAAATAATTGTTATTGAATTTTAATCACACAGGTATCGCAACTATTACTATTTTAATTTACTGATTTTACTTAAACATATACTTTTAGACCAATGCAATTGAAAATCCTGCAATATTTCTAAAATTGGCGTATTTTTTTGTCACTTGTACTCTTCAAATTTTCATTCCATGTTTTTATGGGAATTTGGTAATTTATCAAAGTGATTTGCTGACACGTGCATTGTACTGCTCCAAATGGTACGAATTACCACTCAAAGCTCAAAAACTTATCTTCATTTTCATGGAAGATTTAAAAAGTCCAACGATTATTAGAGCTGGGAAACTTTATGTAGTTGGATTGGAAGCTTTTTCAAGTGTAAATAAAATTTTGTCATTTGTGTGTTAGAAGTGATGCTATGAGTTTTTTTTTTTTTTGAAATTTTCAGACTATGAGGAAAGCATATGGTTTCTTTGCAATGTTAACTAATGTTAATGGTAAAGGATAATAACAATAATAATAAATTAAAATTAAGATTATATTTTTTTTTTAAATAATATTTGAAAATTTTATGTTTATAAAAATTTGCAATGTCAAAATGTATGTTTAAAGTAAACAATTTAATTGTAAAAATTCAGCTATAGTTATATGAAAATTGTAAAATTTCAGACAGAATTGTAAAATTTCAGACTTTTTCTTTTTTAACATCATCAACATTCTGTTTCTTAAAATACCTATAAGGGAAAGTTTAGAACAAAGTAGCTGAATACTGTTTTATAATTTCTTTAAACTATGTTGTGAATATTTTATTTGTAAAAATTATGTGAAAAATTTAAAAAATATTAGTAAAAAATGTATATTGTTAAAATTTATGTAAAAAAAAATTTTCTTAAATTTTTTTTTTCAATACCCATCAAAATGATCCCATTTAGCTGAAATTATCGATATAAAATTTTCAACCATAGTATGCACGGTACATTAAAAATTCCCAATTATTTAAAATTAAATTTAAATATTTGTGGTGACAAAAAAATTATAATTTTCCAAAATAATCTATTATAAATAATATAATGAAGTTATAATTAAATATACATTATTTTTTTAATCCCATAACTTTCGAGCTGTCTGAATTATTTAAAATTTCTAACTGCTCGTTATACGTTTGCCACATAAATTGTCATAATTGTGTGGAATAAATTACAAAATACCGATATTATAAAAATTTCTTTAAATATTTTTATGAAAAAAAAAAAACAAATAAATAAAGTCATTTTAAAATGACATTTTATGGTGTATATAAAGTTATTAAATTTAAACATTTTACCATATATTTTCTTTTGCCTTTAAATTCAATATTATATTAACATTTCTTATTGATTCAATTATATATAAATGAGTTGCCAAATACTAATTGAGTCACAGACATTTTATGTTATAAAAATCATAAATTATTCATATGTATGTACTATATATATTTATTTTTTTCTTAAAAATGCATTTAAATTTAATATTAAAGTCGATTAACCTTAACCTGTTTTTAATCTAAAAAAAAAATAAATTTAATTTTATTTTATTTTTTGCATGATTCTTTTAGTAATTATTTTATAAAATAAATTTTATTATATTTCTTTAAACTTTATAATTTATGTATATATATACGACGAAAAAAGAAAAAAACTTTCTTTCCCAAAAACAATTGATTTCTTCAAGTCTAAAAAGATGTTGAAAATTCGCTTTTTAAATTTTATTATTAGGTATATATTTATAAAATTAATAATACCCATCTATATATAATATTAAATAGGAAAAAAATTGAAATAAATATTATATGTGCATTCATATAAATAGGTATGAAAAGGAAAATTGCTATAAATACATATAATGAAAGTTAATATAAAATAGTTTCATAAATCAAAAATCAATTAAGCTGGATTTGAAAGTTCGATTAATATTTTCATATATTAAAACAGTGTTCAGTGGAGGAAATGTTTAATTCACCTAAGCAGTGTTTAGAAAGTTTAGCCTGTCCTAAACCACTTTAAAGTGAATTTGTGAAAATTTTTTCAAAATTTTTAAAAGTATAATTTGCATGACATTATTATGATTATTATACTATTGAAATTGGTGTTATTTTAATTTAGTAAAAATGAAAATTTAAGAATGTTAGTAATTAGAAATTTCTCAAAAATGAAAATTTTTAATGCGTTGGGGATCGTTATGTTGTATTTAGTGCTATAGAATTTAGATCACTAAATGGAGTATTATATGCGTCAATACACATGCAATCATTTAGATGCATCTGCGTAAATAATGAAAAAATTTAGATGCATCAGCGTAAATAATGAAATCATTTAGATGTTTCGTATTGAATATTACATAATACCTAAACAAACATAATATCTCTCACAATATTTCAATACAGCCAAATACAAAAAAAAAAAAGAGAAAAAATGAGAAGAAAAATATTCTCTCTTTGCAACTATTCCCTACGCATTAAAACAGTATATTGGATATGTAAACAAAATTTGTTATACAACTCGTTCTGTATTTACACAAAAATACATTGACACTTCTCAATTTATATCACTCGACCTTCGGTCTCGTGATGTAAGTATTGACTCGTGTCAATGTATTTTTGTGTATACAGAACTCTTAATTAATAACAAATTTAGTTTACATATACAATAATCTACTATTATTCGTTTTCATATATATCAAATTGAAACCTATGGTGTCCTGAGGACATGTTCGATTCGAAATTGATTTCAATTTTTCGATTATTCCAATTGAATAATAAAAGTACATAAACTATAGCTTGAAATTATTTGAAATTACTGGTGAGGATAAGCTCCATTTCATAGTATTTTATAGATTTTGTTTCAATTTACGCACTCTTGAACAAAGATACTATCGAATGGAGCTGAACGAGAGCTCTTATTTTTCATAGTAAAAAGTGGTATGAACTTATGTGTATACTATACTATATTTCTCTGTGATAAATAGCATAAGCCCATGAATCTAACAGAATCAGAATTTTATTGCCTCATAAAATGAATGCCTAACAAAATACTTAAACTAAAAGGCTTTTTTTTTAGTTTTTTTCAGAGTGAAAAAGAGATTATTTCTGCTTATTTTTTTTTTTGCCTTTGAACAGAAACTACTTTAGATCTTAAAATATTCATCTCCAATACAAAAATTTACTTCCAATTGCAATGAGTCGCAAAAAAAATTACAAAATAAAAACTACTTTTTTGAATGATATTCCGCCTTTTTTTTTTTCTTTTTTTAAATTAAGATACACTCAGACCTCTGGACTGACTTTATTTTTTTTTTTGAGGAAGCAATGTGATGGTTTTTTTCTTTTTCGTTTAAATTTCAATCGTGAGAATAGTGCAAGTAACAAAACATGTCGCTTATTTATTTTATTTTATTTTAAATATCTGTGTATAGTTAACCAACAATGAAAGTAGGTTACCTAGTGAAATAATATACATTCAAAATAATATAAACAAAAAAATAAATATACATATATATATAATTATAATATGAATAAATTGTTTCAATTAAATCTATTAACAAAAATACACTAGAAATGCAAAATGGAAAAATAAAAACATTTTATTGCAAAGTTTTAATGAAAATTAATATATTCAATTTGAGATATTATTTATGTGTACCTACATACTTATATATAGTATATATTTTTGCATTTAATTTTTTCCTTTTGTTTTTTGCATATAAATGAAATGTAATAAATGAAAAAAAAAAAAAACAAAAAAAAAAAACTAAACTAAAATAAGAAGAAAAGTTTTTGAAATTTTTTATTTTTAATCATCAGCTATATATTGCAATACTACTTATACATAATTTATAGTATGCATATGAAACTGTCAAAATATAAGATTGATAAATGAATTTACTTTCAAATCTAGGAAAGAAATATTTAATTTAATTTTTTTTTTCTAAATTCAGGGTTTCAAGGTGTAGAAGTTTTTCCGGATTTGTGAGCATTTTTTTTTTTTTGTAGAAGTTAAGTTTAAAGATCAATTTTGTTATATACACTGAAAAAAATAGATACCTGCGTTACCTATAATATCAGTATTTTCCTTTGGTTGGTATTATACGTCAAATCCAATGAATTTAAGCTCATTAGTTATCAAACTATGTAGTATGGATGACTTTAGCAAGATTAGCTATTTGTTATAGCGAGGAAAAATGACTTGTTTTTCTGTTTTTCAGTATTACATCTATGTTCATATAGCAATATTCGACCTAAAAATTTCTCATTTTGTATAAAATAAAAAATAATATTTTTTGTTATTCTCGAGTAGTAAATTTTGCTAAAATTAATTTGCCATATACATTTAATAACAAGCGTATGTTTGTTATAAGAATTCACTTCATTTAAATGGGAATAAATTGGTACCTTTGGCATTTTGTGTTATTTTTAACCCATAGGCGATAGCACCTTTTTCAAATTTGAATGTATATTAACTATATTATTTGCTTTTTGGTTTTAACATCTTGAAAAAAGTAAACATTTTAAAAATGTTATTAAAAAAAAAATTTAATATTATTTTCACATTATGATTTTATGGGTGGAATTTTATATTTCAATGCGTTTTAATTAATGCGGAAACATAAACGGCAATGCCTTTTTAAAGTAAATATTCACCCACTCCACTACCAGAATAAACAAATCATTATATTATATTTATGTAAGGAAGCAGTGTTTCCATCAATAACTGATGAATCCACCCACATCAATTACATAAATTTTATATAAGTAGATAATTATATAAAAATTTAATTATACATAATATAAATACATGTAACATAAGTGATATAAGGAAGATTTCTTTTAATATCTTAGAATCTTAGATTCTTAGAACATAAATTGTGCAAAAAAAATTTGCTTCCTTTTATAAAAAATTCACTATACAAAAATCATTTATATTTATACAAAATTACATATATATTCTACATTTTAGATACATGTACATATAATAAATGCTTCAACATAATGAAAACATAATAATAAAAAAAAAAAAAAAATTAAATTCAATTAAATTCCCAACAATGTAAATGTATAAAAATTATAATATATTGTTAACAATTAACTTAACCAAGAACCTAACTTATAGATATATGTATACATAACTAACTTTAATATGTTACCATTATTTTTAATTTTTATATAAGATTTATTTGAAAATGCAATGAAAGATTTAATTGTTTTATTTTATTTTTTTTTAATTTTTTTTAGTATTATGGTATTAATTATGTTATATATATTTATGCTTTTTAATGAAAGGAAATAAATATACATGTATCTTTGTAATCTAATATGTATAACAACATAACTGAGCATAAGCATATAATTTCGGAAAATTTAATACAATAAGAGATTTAAAAATTTACAGTTCTAGAGCATAAAGTTACTTTAATGTGTTCACATTGAGAAGGTTTTTAAATTCACACGTTATTCGATGTTAAATTAACAATTTAAGGAAAATTAACTTAAAATTATTTCAGTTCATGTGAATTTTAATTTGAACGCTTCCAAGCAATGAAATAATAATTAATTTAGCCCAAAAATTGTTTTATTTTATTGTTTGTTATTAATGGAGGTACATACATGTCTACAGACATAAATGTACATATATTTTTGAAAAATTTCTATTGAAATGAGATTAATTTATGACAAGTTTAATTCCATTATGACGACGATGATAATAAGTGCTTTCTATAAAAGAATTTTAATGAAAATTATGATTAAATTATGATACCTCTGTTTTTATGACTTCGAAATATGTGCTATACAGAGGTATTTTGTTGGTGTTACCATAGGTGAAAAAAATTTTAAGTAAACTTGTACAAAATTGAAACCATTACTTGGTGGTGACATCTTTCAGATTTATTCACTTAATGAAATACTTGCTTGCTCAATTCAAATAAAACTTTTTATTTTCTGTACATAAATAATTTTTATATTGAAATGAGATATATTTTTGAAATTGATAAAGATAATAATGTTCGGAACATATATATAATTAAATTATGATTAATTTTCTGTAATTATATTAAATCTGGAACTGCGAGATCTTTGATATTAGTTTTATTTTTTAAAATACTCTTTATGTCTACTGTTCCATTAAAATCACTGAAAAAATAAATATGTTATTGAATTTTATAGTTTTAATAATGAAATTATTTATTTCATTTACCTGTCACTTTTTTTCTCAGTTACTTCTGAAAAGGCAAATGAAATTCGTAAAATTAAGAATAACTTATTATTAATTTAAAAAATCAAATAATTATTACTTGATGTTTCTGTGCGGTGACCTCTAAATACAAGATTTGCATTAAAATTTAATTTTGGCATGGTGATTAAAAGTTTTCCAGTAATTTGTGAACGTTTCGAAGTTGATTCAGAACATTTTACTTCATCAGCTAAAGCTAATTGTAAATATTTATTTTTCACTTTAACTCTAACGTAATGTGGTTGAACATCTGCATCAATCAATGATGTGTCCATAAATCTAAAAACAAAAATGAAACTTTAGCCAATTTTTCTATGAATCTAAACATCAGAAATATTTAAAATAAAATTATCTCACTTGTAAATATGTAAATCTAGTTCGTAGTAATCTGGCTCATCTTTTAAAAAAAACTTTAGTTTCGCTTGGTTCATGTTGTACGGACGGCCACAAGGTGCAAAAAAACAAATTTCTTTGATTTGTTTTTTTGGCTTATTGTCCAAACATTTTCCTTTCCGATGCTGTTTAGATATTTCATACCTTGTTTCTGGGCAATGTTCACTTTTAGATTCCCAAAATAATTTTCTTTTTTCATCCTCATCACTACATTCCGAAATTTTCGCATCAAATAATTCTTTTTCCTGCAATAATCTTATTTTTTGTTCATCACGTTGAATACGATATTTAGCCTGAGATTGAATAATAATTGGTCGATTTTTTTCATACTCTTGTCTAGCCAATATTTTGTCTGATATTTTAATTTCTACACCATCCAAGGTATCTAGTTGAGGTAAAATTGCAATAACATAATTTCTATAGCCTTTGTAATCAGTACAAGGATTTCCTGTTAAAGTTAAATACCTTAAATTGAAATTATCTGAAAGATTTTCCACACTTGTCAATTCCCCAATGAAATTTAATGTCAAATCGAGTTTGTTCAGTGATTCAAGCTTTTCCAAATTTTCAATAAGTTCAATATTATTTAAGCCCAAATTAAGATATTCTAATTTTTTTAGTTTACCTAAATTTTCTATTTTACTTATTAGATTACTCTGAAGCAGTAGAATTTTTAAATCTTTGCACCAATTTTGAATGTTTTCAATTTTCTCAATATCTTCTTGATGCAAAGATATTTCTTCTAGGGTACTTATCATCAGTTCATTGTGTTCTGATTTTTTTCTAACTAATTGTTCGGTTACTGAAAATTTAGATAAAAAAAATTAATTAAAATATAAAATTATAAAGATTATTATAATCACTTACTTCGAACCATGTTGAATATTTTGCTTCTTTTCTTTTAGTGAGTTTTTATCGATTAAATAAGTGTCTAGTTACTAAGTAACTTCAATTATTATTCAATTCAATATTATTTATTTGAAAATTAATTTTCAAACAAATTTTTAACGTTGCTAAGATATTGAAAAACATTTGAATTTAGGTTCAGATTTTTGAAATGGCCTGAAAAATAAAAACACTATACCTACAAAACTGTTTTAAATAAAAAATATTGAAAAACTAACAAAATGAGTTTCACTTGATAGTTATATATTATTATTAAATTCCCTTATTCCACGAGGGAACATAGGTCGCTAACTTGTGCTCTCCATAGAACTCTATCTTGGGCTTTTTCTGTTATTGTCTCCCAAGTCTGATTATGTAATCTCATCTCGGATTCTACCGTTCGTTTCCACGTTATACAAGGCCTTCCTCTACGCCTTCTTCCATTTCGCGGACTGTATGCTAGTCCTTGTCTTGTTATTGCCCCTACTGGTCTTCTAAGTGTGTGACCAATCCAGCTCCATCTTCTTTTCTTAATTGTTTCTTCTATTGTTGCCACTTTCGTTATGTTCCATAGGTCTTTGTTACTAATCCTATTGGGCCAGAAGATTTTGCATATGATTCGCAGGCATTTGTTGACATATGTCTGCAGCTTTTTGATATTATTTTTCGTAATTCTCCAGGTTTCACAACCATATAGAAGTACTGACTTGATGCTTGCGTTGAATATTTTAATCTTTGTATTGCGTGTAATTTGAGCTGATTGCCATATCTTATACATTCCTCCAAATGTTCTTCTTGCCTTGGTTAGTCTGTTTTGAATGTCTTTATCTGAACCACCATTCATTGCAATTGTAGTTCCTAGGTAGGTGAATTCCTCTATGTCTTCTATTGACTCTTGATTTATCCGGATAGCATTGTTGTTTGTATCATTGATCCTTAGCATTTTAGTCTTGTTTATATTGATTTTTAATCCCATTTGTTCAGCTTTATTATTTAGAGCATTGATGCTATTCTGCATATCATGCCAGTTGTTGGCTATTAAGGCAATGTCGTCAGCATAGTCTAGGTCTGTTAGTTTTCCATTCATCCATTCTATGCCTTCCATTTCTGTTGAGGCTTCCTCAAGGATGTCATCTAACACTATGTTGAACAATGATGGGGACATGATACATCCTTGTTTTACTCCTGTTGTTATTTGGAAAGGCTCACTATACTTGCCGTTGTGAAGGACTACATTTTCTGCATTATTATACATGGATGTTATTAGTCTTATATATTTTTCGTTTATTCTTCTTTTCCTTAGAGAGTTCCATATAGCTTCTCTTTTTATTGTGTTATATATTAACAAACACTTAATACAAACACTTAATTGATTTTTCTTCAAAACAAACATATTATTTTAGGTTAGTAATTATGTACATGTATATATGTATGTGTTTATGTTAATTATTTTCCAATGTAAAAAGTTTGAGCTAAACTATGAATAAATAAATAAAGATAATAAAATTGTTATAATCTATTTCAGCTTATTTATCACAACAGGGATTCTGTTGTTAATCTAATAAAATATTGTATTAACTACATTATGTATTTAAAAATTATTAAAATATTATTTACTATGTATAAAAAATAAAACATATAAATAATCTACATACCTACATTAGTTATTAGTAATAATTTATTTTAATTTTAGGTTCCAAGTATACTGTATTTGGCCATTATTTTTCCTTGGCCATTATTTTTTCTATGCTATGCAATATAAATATAATAATTAATATAATAAATTATAATAAAATTTTTTTTTTTGACCGGATGATGGACTATTTAGAGTTATACAAAAATATAATATATGTGGATATATTTATCATAGGAAGTTTAATTATTGTTTACTGAATTGAGTTGGAAAATCTAAAATTAAATTTTAATTAACCTTCTTATTCATATTATAAATTGTGGTTTCTTTACGTTTATTATTAAAAAGAACTATATAATATAAAAATAAAATAATTGAATTAATTTTATATATGTATATACCTAATATGAATTTTATTGAAATATAAATAAGAAAATAATAGGAAGAGAGTAGTAAAAATACACTCATATAACTTTGTATTTACAACATATATATTATAATAATTTAAAAATAAATAATTTATTATTTTTATTTGAATTACTACATCATAAAAAATAATAAATATTTATGAATTACATACTGTTTTTTGTAATGGAATATTCTTTATTTTTTATTTTTTAATCTTCTGACACTATATGTAAGTTTTTAACAACTATAACACAAAATAAAAGTAATAAATGAAATAAAAAAAAAAAAAAAAACAAAAATACCTAGAATAGAAATATGATTTTCAAAGAAAGTTGTTATTTTTATTAGATGAAATGTTTGATATAAATAATAAATATTTTTAACTACCATCATCGGTAAGCTTTGAGAAAGTGCAATAAAAAGTTATTGAAATGACAGAAATTGAAACAAACAAACAATTTGTTTAAAATAATTTTTCTAAATATTATTAACTATTTTAATTATTATTAGAATGTATGGTTATAAGATTAACATTATTTTAATTTTTATAATTTTCATATTTATAATTTTTAAAATTACACTGTAGTCAGTATTCGCAGTAATTGAACTACTTGTTCATTTTCTTAACATGAATAATTTATTTTGCGTTGAATTTAGGGGAAAAATTTCTCATTTTTAGATAACTACAACACCGTATAGTTTTTTTATGATCCTTAGGTATTTTTGTGAGCCGAAAGAAAATAATTTACGTTTTTTTATGCACATATTTACAACTTCCTAAACGTCCTTGGCAAAGGCCTTTTTGATTGCATTTAATTTAACAATTTTTTTTTATTTTAAGATTTTGAATCTCTATAATAAACAACCATGAATATTTTTATTTATTTTAAAATTTCATAAATAGGTTTTTTTTTTGTATTTATATATTATGTATACATTTCATATATAACATTGTATAATATTAATAAATACAATATTTTTGTGTACGTATTTGTAGGTATTTTTTTTATCGACATAATAAAATAAATGCCGCTTCCAAACAGTAATGATGATAAAGAAAAAATAAAAAAAATTAAATAACGTCTTCAAAACGCATCTTTTTATATTCTTAACATAAGAGTTATTTATATATACATATTATTTTTAGAATATGTTTGATATATAGAAATATAGTTTTGTATATAAATGTGTATGATTTTTTAGTGCCCATAATAAGATATGACTTCAACATGTTGATTTTATTATAGTCAGCATATAAAGTAACATCAAATTGAACTTGGTTGTTAACCATAAGAGATCATTATTACAAGCCATACAATAAATAATTTGTTTATGAATGAAGAATTCAATATTAAAATTGAAAAAAGAACTTTTTTGTTTTCTTTTTGCAGTTTCAATGAATATAAATATTTAATATGCATAGTAGATGTATACATTATGTACATATAGGTATATATGATATAATGTTATATGCATTCATATATGCATGTATTATGGAAAATCCTTTAATAAATTGTTACAATAAATATACATAATATTGTAAAAATTCTATTCTTTTTATTAAAAAAAAAAAAAGAAGAAGAAAAAACCTGATACGACTATAATAGTCATCATGATGATTATTGAAAACAATTTTTTTTTTGCGCAATCAATATTTTATTTTATTAAGAAGTTGTGAACTTCTTGATAGTGAATGCTATCATCATAACTAATAGTATTTAGGTGGCACTATTAGAACAATTTTTTGAATATTTCCTTTGATACTATATCAATAATTTATTTATATAAATCTATATCCATGACGATAATCAGATACGATCCATGATTAATGTAGATGGCTGAAGTTTTTATAAAATTTTAATAGAGTTTTCAATTTTGTTTTAATAAATTTGTGGACAAAGACGAATTTCTAGATTATCTTGTTTGAGCTTGGACTTCATTTTCATTACCTGTACTTGGGTCACACTATAGATGCAATACCGCAAAGAAAATGTTCAACAATACAAATATATTAATGACGTTTTTGAAAAGTGTGTTAAAAAAACTTGAAATATATAATTTACGTGAGAAAATGATTATGTATTTATGAATTTCAATATTTTAAAACTAAGGGGTAGTATATTATTAAGGCATCTTTATTAGTATTAGCCTCGTGGAGCTGTACAATACAGTAATTGCATTCGTTTTTATTTCAAGTTAAGCATTGTGAATTTCGAAATCATCCTTAACTTGTAATAAAAAATTTTACCATGCATGTTTTATCATAAATTATTCTCAAACCAATAACAGAATTTTCTCTTGCTTAATTTTAATAATTAGAATATAAGGTATAAAACAAAAAAAAAAATAATCATAAATAATAGCGATAAATTTTTTAATTAGCTATATATAATACTCAGTTAATATAATTAATTTTTAATAATACATATTTTTTATAGAAACCTAATAGATATTTCATTCATCAAAAGTTCTACTTCTACATAGTTTTTGTTTCAATAAAAATACTTATAAATATCAGCAATAAATTTCCAGTTATAGTTTGAAGCAAATTATTTGAGGAACTTTAAATCAGAATTTTTAAAGTAATTTTAATTAAATTAATCTGAATATACATAAAAATGTAATAAATAAAAAAATAATGTTGTTGATCCTTTCACATAATTAGGTATTAACGACTAAAATAGTATTGTTCATTGCATTATAATATGTATACATATTAACATCAAAAGTAAATAATTAAAACTTATATTAAACAAATTTGTTTCAGTATTATGTCGATATTTTTTATTTAATTAAAGTAATAAATTCTTTAAGGTTCTTGGTCTTCTGGAGGAAGTTTGCTGTTAAATATATATATATAAAAAAAAATATCTACCACCTGTAATTTTATACAATTTTTTTTCCCTATTTTCCTAAGTGCTTGAACCAATAAAAGCATTAATTTATTTTGATTCAATTTTAATTTATGTTATAAAGATAATTATTTTATTATCGGAATTATAAATTATATAAAATTCCTCTAAAATAATATTTGTGCGTTTAACAGGCGTTGCTATTTAATTGCATGTTTTTATGATATGTATATAATATTATTTTAACACTTAATTTTATGTCGCAGCTGCAATGTAATTTAGTTTTTTTTTTTTTTTAAATGAACCCTAATTTTGTTATAAAAGAACAATCAAATGAATATTTAAATTAAAGCAAAAAAATTATACCGTGAACCTATAATATAATATGGTAGAAATGCAGTATTTTATAACTGGCTCAACTCTTAGATATAAATTTATTTCTGCGATTTTATTTTCTTTAAACTTTAATTATTTTTTATTCTACACCCTTTCTAGAATTAATGAGAAATCTTAATCATATTGTTAGTTTTTTTTTTTTTTTTTTAGTTTAATGATTTTTAAATAAACCCAAAATTAATCAAAGAGGCATGAAAGTAAAAAAAAAAAAATTATAGAAGCTTAATTAAATTGGTTATAATTACGATTAGTATGATAAATAACGCATAAGCGATTTCTAGTCCAGTGCTTAAGTAATTTTATATTTTCCTGAATTGACTTATCTACCTACTAATTGACTATTTTAAACCAATAATTTTGTTTTTTCATGAATCTTATTTTAAATCTTTTTTCGAATACCTTTCGTATCTCTCTTTAAAAAGACATAGCGGGGAAAGATAACTGTGGTGTTCAAAATTTGCTACACTTTTGTGATGGACACAATTAAGTAAACAAAAAAAAAAAACAATTTGTTTGAAATTATATGCAAATTTTTCATCCAAATATTGTTATTATAGTTAAAAATAGTTTCGAGCCTATGAAAAACATTTCGAACAGATAAATTTTCTTTCTAATGCTGTGAATAAAATAAAAGATTCTTATGGAAAGTTGTTTTTTTTTTCTTTATAGAACAAAAAAAAAAACAAAAATTATTTACTTATTTTCTAATTTAATCATTAAAAAAAATATATATATGTATATAGTAAAGGTATGTACATTTGGAAATAAAATTCAGGTATGCAAATAATTGCATTTTATTTTCTATATAGTATTTTTTCTTATTTAAACCATATAATTATATTGGTTTAAAAGACACCATTTATAACATTTTAGAAAATGGTATTATATAAAAATCATATCTAATTTAAAAAATCAACATTATTATTGTTTGTTTTCTTTTAGACAAAAATAAATTCAATTTATTTGGTACAATTTTGTAGTAAACAACTTTGTTACGCTTAGTCAATAGTAAACAATAAATGTCGTATGAATATTGTAAATAAAAATGTACTAAATGGTTAGTGAAGTTATAGAATGGCTCTTAGAGGTTCAGTGAATTATTCTTAATAGATTCTTTTAGGGCGGATATTTGGAACTGGGATTTTGAAAAAGAAAGTCAGTTAAGTCTGCTTTTAAAATTTCTTATACGTAATACTTACATGTAATATAGTAACCAACCATACTTAGATTACTTAAAATTTTAGTCTGAAACTATATTTACTTTAAAAGGTTTTAAGTATTTACGACCTTATTTATTTTGGATTTTGTTTCCTAATGATATATTAGTAACGATTATGTTCATATAATTCGACCTCATGGAGTTACTGCAGCGCAGCTTATAATAAAAAGTTTTATATGTAGAAAAAAAAATAGTTGAATTTTGAAGGTTAATGAAGAACTATACTATGCATCGCGTTATAGGTTCTTTTTAACGATTAAGAGCTTCTTAGTTCTATAATGAATATAATACTTTTATAACATATAAATACTATGCAAATTAATTGTTTGTTATATTAAATTATATTACTATTTTGTTTAAAATGTTCTTTATATGAAAAAAACCTTTAAGTACATGAAACCATATAAAGAGAGATGAATAAATTTTTTTAAGAACAAAATGCATCACGAATTGATGACAAAATTAACACAAAATAATTGAAATTCGTGAGAAAAATGAAACACCATCTCACACTTTAATCATCATTTTTATAAAAAGTTAAAAGAAAAATCAGTGGCTTAGTTAAATTAAATGAACTAGAATAATTATTACATATTAAAAAAAAAAAAAAAATAAAAAAAAAATAAAGTGTGGATTAATCTACATCGTCGTTGTATTTAATTCTAGTATTATTACTTCTTTTAATTTGCAAATATAAAAATTCTTTTGATAAACCAACAGTAGGCAGAAAAAGATGTTAACTTTAATAGCAAAATATTATTTCTATTTTATGAGATATGAGAATTATAGAGGGTTTAATAATCAAATATTAAGTTGTCGTCAGAAGGTATAGCAAAATTTGCAATGATTATTTTTAAATTTTTTCTAGAATATTGGCTAGCGTAGTGCAAAATTGTACATTTTATATTAAGATCATTTAATGTTGAATTAAATTGGTAATATTGTTGAAGTCTTGAAAAATTCTAACTAATAAGTGGATTTGTAATTTTTAAAATACTAGCATTCTTGAATAAAATTTGATCAAATCGATTAAACATAACACAATATCTTTATTTAAAATAAAATAAAATATATGAACGACACTTTACGCTGAGTACTCCAAAAATGTCGTTTATGCACTGTAAATATAAGAATCAACATAAATATATATAATACTATAAAATAAATATTTGCTAGTTTCATATAACATTGGCTTTAAATTATTCGTTTATTTACATAAAATTCCATAATTAATAACACTTCATGTATAAGTCCACCCAAAAACATTAAATAAAAATACTTTTAAAAAAATGTTGTAGGTACTACACAATAATATAATATTCCAAACAGTTATTTCAATCTACAAAATTATTACTAAACATAAGGAACTATGTTATGGCGCCAAATGTGAAATAATTTATTTTTTACAAATTATTGTTCTTGTTAAAAAAAAATTTATGAATTAAAAGTAGGTTCTCTATATATTCATATTATTTTTGTGTTACCGAATTTCATCTGGCCAAAATTATTCAGATAAGGTACTTATTATCGTATTAAAACTTGTTTAAGTAATTGCCATGTGTAGAATTCGTACTTAACATTCTTATGATACAATCAAATTAGTTATAAAAGTATAAAAAGTTATACATTCTGTCATATGACGTAAAAGATTTCGGAAGGTAAAGTCAAGAAAGAAACTAACTTCAAAATAATCCAGAACTATTATTCTATGGCTGTTCACTACAGAATTTCCATTCAGTAGAAGAGTACTAACTACATAGTTCACCAAAAGTAAATACAAGAAGTTGTGATTTGGAATTTGTTTCTGAGATTAAGAATCTCTTTCTTTTTTGTCAGTTTTAACTGATGACTTTTTAATTAAATTACAAATCTAATTTAGACATTGAATATTTTTTGTGAAATTAAAACACTTTACAAAGTTTGAAAACAATTTGGCGCAGTTTATTTTTTTTCTGTTCATTACATATCTCTGAACAATTTTCTCAGAATATATTACAGTTGAATTTAATTTTAAATTTAATATAAAAACTAATTGGATATATATATTTTTTTTATTTTAAATTTTCTATTGAGATGGCCATTGAATTGTCCTGTGGATTGATAGAAGAAATACTTTTCAATAATATTATTTCAGATTAAAATCGAATTAAAATTGAAATTTTTGTAACAGCGACCTTGATTCAATTTAATTTTTAATTGAAAGTTGATTGATCATCAGAAATATGCAATGGATATTTTGTAAATTTTAATTTCAAAATAATTACCAATTAGGCAAAAAACAAAATTTTCAAGATCTCAAAAGATATTGATTTTATTGACTTTTTGCATGAATTATTGTCTTCCACTTTGTAAAATTTAAAAAAAAATAAATAAATAAATAAAAACTTCTAAGAAACTATGAAGAAAAGATATTTTAATATACGCACAAGCAGAATTCATGCAGAGAAAAACTTATGAGAAACAAAGAAATAATTTATGTAAATAATGATTATAAATTTTGTGTTGTTGTTTATGTTTGAACTATATATGTAGTGTAGTTTGTCTGCTCAAATAGAAAAATTCGAGCATACCATAGTGTTGGTGTTCTTTCTTTTATTTTTATATAATATACCAAAGCTCAGGGAATCAATATAATTTGCATTTGCGCCAATATAGATTCATGAGCGAATCAGATTTGAAGAAAGTCAGTAAATTTTGGACTAATTTAAGTATATTTATTGAGTAATGAATTAAGTTTAAGGACTGAGTTTGTTTTATTTGTGTATATTTAGCTTATTTCTACAAATTTATGTTTCTAAATAGAATTGAATAAAACTTTAATTTTAAATTCCACTTTTTTTCTAAAATTAATTATTAGTTACACAATGTTAAATGGAGTTTATTTAAGGACAATTACATAATAAATAATTCCAGTAGACAATTAAATTTCTCCCTTTTTTTGTGTGAGTGTAGAATTATTAACAATTAAGGCTTACTTCTTTTTTGGTTTCATGAACAGTGGATTTACGTTTCAAAATTAGTTTTTTGTTAATTAGCCTTGATCTTGAAATAATTTACAACTATATGTGTAAAATTTAATTTTAGTTTGCAAAACAGAGATATTATTACTAATATACTAAAAGTTATAGGACTTTTACATATATTATTAAGTTAACATTGCATTTAGTGCTGGTGTTAGCATCCTTAACTGAGGGATTTTAGATTTTTTTTTCATTACTTTTTAAAACTGCAAAAAAACTATATGCAGTTCTTATAACCTGAAAATATGAAATTATTTTAATAGAATTTACATATTTTACAATTCATTTTCTCTTACTTTTACGAATGTGTCCAAACCAACAATGTAAATTTTCCCAGCTTTTATAACTGTAGGTCGTTTTAAATTTTCCATATAAATGAAAACAAACTTTTGATATTTAGTCGACATTGTGTACCAGTTTGAGTTGTAGAGCGAATTGCACATTTTGTCACTTTCAAATATTACTAAAGTTCCATAGAAACAGGGCAAAAATATTTGAACAAATAAAGTGAGTAGTAGATATAACAAAATCAAAAATTCACCAAGTCTTTCAGTTGGGGATGTCTAAAAATAAAAATAAAATGTATATTATTAATATAACCTAAAATTTTCAATTAAAGATTATGACGGTAATTAATCGAAATATCAGTGGATTCCATTAATTTTTTTTTTGAAATAAGAACTGAAAAAAAATTGACTTACCAAGTGCAAGTGATATGCTGTAACGCATATAGCAATTGCACTAAAAGAAGTTTGAACAAAAATTGGTAAAGTTAAAAAATTCTCTGTTATTTTTGCAAACCTAAAAATAACATATAATTGTATTTGTATATAAATTAAGTTCGAAAATTTTTCTGAAATCTTTCTTCTTAATTGAACATTTTCTTACTCTGTTATTTTTTGATGTGTTTTAATATTCTCTAACAAGTCAGTGGTTATTCTTTTTTCAAAATCCTTGACATTTTCTCCTTTAATTTGATCGTAACCAAGATTCTGGAAACGCATTCCAATAATTTCATAATACAATTGGATTTGGAATAAAACATAATTCATCAATAAATCCAAATTTGCATTGATAATAGATGTGTAAACCATTAAAAAAAATTCATAAGAAAACGCATACCAATATGCTCCTGGTTTCTTCCAATCAAATGGTAGCCAAATAGGGAAAGGCAAAAAATAATTTTTCATAAATACTGCACTTGCAAAACCGGCACAAACGCAACAAAATGCAGCTCCTAGAAATAAATATTTAAATTTTTGATAATTTATTCTGGTTGCCCTAATACAATCATATTCTTCTTGATTTCTGGGCTGGAAAACATTATCCTCGAATTCTTTAAATAATTTAGCAAGTGGTTTTCCCTTCCACACTATGTTAATAATTTTAAAAACAACTGCTGTTTCAGATATTGACATGAAGAGAGAATTTGAAAATTCAATCAAATTTTTACTCATGCAAACTTGAATGTCCATCAGTAATGCAAAAACGGTTGTAGTTGCTATTTGTAAAATAATTCCATAAATTTGATAAATAAAGTACCAATCTTTTTCAAAGTGCCAAAGACCAAAAACTTTCATTGTGAAAACTATAGATCTTCCGGCCTTAATTAAATCAATTTTTTTCATTATATGCGCTTTTAATCAACTCTAGATTTCAAATAATAAACTTTTTGATGATTTTTAACTAAAATAACTTTGATATTTAAATTATCATTATTATTATTTTTTTTAAGAGAACAACGTTTGAAAACTTTTATTCTGCTTTAAAAGACATTTTCATAAGATTTAGGAATTTCTTAAAACTACTTCCTACTTATACATACTTGTGTGCTGTATAAGAAGTTATAAAGTCGTAAAACTTATAAACATTTTAAGATTCCTAAAGCGAATATTGATTAAAGTAGAAACCAAATATATAAAAATATTGTTTCAAAGTTGAAGAACACAACAAAAGAATTTTCTTATAAAGTTTTTTATTTCATCTTCTATACATTGAAATAGATTTTAATTGTAAACGAATGATTCACAAATGTAACTTGTAGAAATAAGTGAATACTTAAATTATTATATAATGTTCTATTCTGCTTCATCGGAGAACTTTATTTGGTACAAAATAATGTTTTACGATTTGGCAATATTCTTATTCAAAGAAAGAAGTATGGAATACTGGCCAAGCAAATAGTAAGAATATAAAAAAAATTTTCTACTCTCTGTCAAAATGTTTCTGACAACTTTATTCAAGGAATTTGTAACCATATTACACTACTTTATGTTTGGTATTTAATTTTCATTTAAAGACTCAATTAATAATTATTTCTAGGGAACAATTAAATTTAAGCCATTACATAAAATAATTATAGAGTTTATGAAATTAATAATAATATTTAGTTAATTTCGAATTTATAATTTATTTATGGAATATTTTCAAAGTGTTTTCTATTTTTTAAATATTATTTTTTTTTTAAATTTACATTAATAAATAATTTAAATCAATTTTTAAGAAGACTCTGACTAATAAGAAGGTAGCTGTGGACATAAAAGGTTAGATATTGGTTTGATTAAGATATATACCATCTTTACAATAGGTTTGTAGAAAATCAATAAAAAAAATGTATGTTAATATAAAAACTTTTGTGAATTGTAATATCTAAACGATATTCGAGTACAGGTTATTTAAATTTCATGCATAACTATACTTTGCCAATATACTTTTATTCTGATATTTGTAAATAGTATCAGAAATGATGTGATTACCACCAAAAGCTACTTTCTAAGAATGGATCTGATCATAATATCTGTTGATGATAAACTCACCTGTTGATGCTAAATCCAGCCCAGGGTGTTTAAGTATTTCACTACTTCCCTGGGCTTAATTCATGCCAGCACGATGAAGTAATCGTACTTAAAGTGCTGTTTCTGCAAATGCCGGGCATTTGCAGATAAAATAAGCTAATATCTTTTATCCTCCTCGATACAGCAGCTGCGTTACGAGTGGTTAAACGTTTCACCCACTGCTCAATGCCCTGTAGTTATTCTGGACATTTTAAGAATCTCTACAGTCCTTTGCTGGTCACATTTGTCATATAATTAACCTTATTTTGTGATATTTTGAACTTGTTAAGGGAAAATTATATAAATTAATTATTTATCTATTATTCTGGACATTTTAAGAATCTCTACAGTCCTTTGCTGGTCACATTTGCCATATAATTAACCTTATTTTGTGATATTTTGAACTTGTTAAGGGAAAATTATATAAATTAATTATTTATCTATTATTTATTATAACTTCAGCTCATACTATTGTCCAGACTTTGTTTATAAATTGAAATAAGAAGGAGACAAAATTAAATGTTACTTTAAATTATTGCCACTAATTTGTTATTGCAAAACATTTTTTGTTTTTTTTAACTATATATATTTTAATCTATAACTGAGAAATTTATTTATTGAAACTAAAAGCTGTATTTATTTTTACATGTACTTATAAATAATATAATAAATCGATAGTTTTAATAGAATTTATTTATATATAATTTTTGTCTACAAATAAAAAAAAAATTAAATATTTCAAAAAAACTAAATACAATATTATATAAAATACCGTCTATTTTGTCTTCAATAAAATACAAAGAAATTTATATTATTTTCGGGCTCCGTTGAATACGAGATTTATTAAAGCATTTAAAAAAAACAACAAGGAAATGAAGATTCTCCCAATTGATATATTGATAAATTTTATATTATTACATATATATTTTGTTTTTCTTTTACTTATTTATGTTTCAGCATTCAAAATAATAAATCTGAAATCAGAAAATAGAAAATCAAAGTGTTTTCTTTCTGATTCTTTTAAATGTTAATATTTATATTGTGAAAAATTTTCAATAAAAATATTATTTTGTTTATAATGTTTAAATATAATTTTCATTTTGCATAAAGTTGAAACTATTGTTTTGGAATAATTTACTCAAATCGTATATTTAAAGTTATGAAACCTAGTGATTAGAGAATAGATCTGTTTAATTGAAAAAAAAGAAGAAAATTTATGACTATTTTTACTTAGAGAAAATCTGAAAATTTTATTTCATGTAATATTTTTACATTATTTACCAACATTTTTATCATTATTTTTATTTATTGTAATAATTATGTGCAAACAGAGCCAAATATATTGTAATTGATTACATTTAGAAGGTATTATTGATTAATTTTGTAATTCATTTTAGGCCAATTTATAGAGCGTTGTAAAACTGAAAAGAATTTCATTGACAAAAAATTCATTACACTTTAATGCAATTATAAATTGTTTAATATATTATATTGTCACTGTAATGAATTTTACCACACTGTAATGAAATTCATTACATAACTGCAATCAAATTTATAATATATGTATTTATATCACATTTAATTAATGCGCTTAGCTATTTCAATTCAACAGATTTCCAAATTTTCTTTAATAAATTAATACTAATAAAAGTATTCATAATGCATTATGTTCTTCTAAAATAATCTATTCAATGAATACCTTCTATTATGAATTTTATAAAATTTTTCATCGAGGAAGTGTAATTTCAAATTTAAATTTTATATGAATGACTTTTGTTAGATAATTATTTAAGGAATCAATATAATAGAGGTTAATAAATTGTATGAAATAAAAACACATTGTCAAGTAAAACGGATTAAAGAAAGTGACAAACGGACTTAATTCAACAATAGTGAAATAGAACCATCTTTTAATAAGATTTCTTTAAAATTACATGTAAAAGTTTGATATGGCCATAACTTAACTAAACAGTCAGAGTATTGAAAATAATTATATCTGTAGTACTTTTCATAATAAGTTCAGAATATAAAGATTACAATTAATAGGTTTGAGTAACATTGTAACGTGTTTGTGAACAAAAATTCGTTTGGCGCACAATTATGTTATTCCAATTTTGACTTCTTTTTTATGAGTGTAAACTAAGCTGCGTCTTCTATTTGAAATATTTATTCAAAGATATATTGATTTTTCAAGGATAAAATAAAATAAATAAAAAACTTTTACAATTAAAAACAAAAATAAAATATAATTAAATACTTTAAAATTTATAAATTTCTCCTACTTTCAATATAAACGTTGTTTTATTATTTTATTTTAATAATGAATATTTTCATATTTGTATATAAAATAATATTTGATATTATATATTATTTCACTATACAGAAATAGTTAATTGGAGTTTTTATTTTCAATTTATATTGATAATAATAAAAGATGCATGGGAGGAAAACGATAAGATAAGATCTAGTGTTTTTTTTTTTATTTTTTTATTACTAAAGCACAAAGTGAGAATTCAAAATTTCAATTAGGTCATTTAAATGCAATGAAGCATAAAATAAAAAAAAAACATATACATTTGTACATAAAAACGTAACCAGTGTTTATTTTCTTAAATACAGTTTGGCTTGTTAAATTTATTTATTGAAATATCTTAGCCTTTTAACATTTTAATGAAAATATATCTTACTCTATGAATTAAGAGAGAAATTTTATGGGTTGAAAAAAACTTCAATTTTATTATTTTATTTTTCTACCTATATATATATATATATATATATATAATTTACTAATTCCAAGTATATTGAGAATTTAAAATATTGAAAAATAGTATTCTTTGTAGTTCCAAAATTAAGTTAATTTTTTATTCAACAGGTTCGCTACATTCATTCTTCCTAAGGTCTTTATTGAATGTGTATATTTAAAAGTCATGTAAAACATTCGCATTTTACACGAATTTGTAAACACACACATTAAAAAAAAGCTTACGCAGCTCAATAGGAACTGGAAGCATGAAAACATCACTGACGTCGTTAAGACAAAATTACTGCCGGTGACGGCTTTCTTACTCCCAAATCTCGATGACATTCCCATATATATGGCCGCCTAATTCATTGATGACTTTGTTGCTTACAAAGTCATCGGTAAAAGGAGCAGGTGTAATATATCAAAATGAAACGCTTCCATATTTATATCCAATTTCATCATGTCTTTTTTTTTAATTAACAGTTATTTTTTCATAGAATTCCGAATAATTTTTTTTGTTGATGACAACTTCGTATACATTGTCATCGAGAAAGGAATCAAGTACCTATTTTCTAATTACTACCAAGTGAATTTGTCTCTAATGAAATTTTCAGAGGCTGAAAGTTGATGATTTCATTGATGACTTTTGTCATCACTTCTCTAAGTTCCTATTGGGAGGCTGGCACGTTAGATTGATTTCTTTGGTATTATTATTATATTTGGCCAAATTAAAAATTAAACTTTATAGGTAAATAATAAAAATTGTAATTTTTGAAGTGATTAGGATTCTTGATTTAAATTTTACGGGGCACTGAATTATGACCGCATGAATTATGACCGCGGAAAAAGTTTGTATGGGCGGGCAAAATTCATTTTTAAAATGAATTTTGTCCGCGCAACAAAATGTCTTTTGACCGCGCGGTCAAAATTCATTTTATTTATAAATTGAGTCGCGGTCAAAATTCATTTTGAAAATGAATTTTGCCCGCACATTTTCTCGCGGTCAAAATTCATTTTTTTATAAATTGAGTCACGGCCAAAATTCATTTTGAAAATGAATTTTGTCCGCACATTTTGCCGCGGTCAAAATTCATTTTTTTTAAATTGAGTTGTTGCCGGGAACGCGAGTATTATGCATAAAAGTTATGGAGAAGATACAATTCATTTTAAATGACGTATTTCAAAAAATGAAATCAACCCTCCGATAAAACATTGTGTTCTAAGCAAAAGGGCAAGGGCGCCAGCTGCAAATCCCACAGACCAACCGCTCGCCCGCCGCCCTGCTGCCCCCCCTTCCCCTTGTGTCTACCCCACAAATATTTTACCTATTTTACTCACATACGATAAATAGTGTCGTTTTAAAAATGATTTTAGGCCTTTTCCAAAAGGATGCCGTACAAAATGTATGAAAAAGCTGTTTTTATTTTCAATATTTGTTAAGTAATATTTTTGATGAAACTATTTCTGCATAATACAGCCGCAAATTTTGTCGCGGTCAAAATTCATTTTTTTTCTAAATAGAGTCGCGGCCAAAATTCATTTTGAAAATGAATTTTGTCCGCAAATTTTGCCGCGGTCAAAATTCATTTTTTTACTAAATTGAGTTGCGGCCAAAATTCATTTTAAAAATGAATTTTGTCCGCACATTTTGTAGCGGTCAAAATTCATTTGTTTTCTAAATTGAGGCGCGGTCAAAATTCATTTTGAAAATGAATTTTGACCGCCAGTCGCGGTCATAATTCATGCGGTCAAAATTCCTGGAGCCAAATTTTACTAGGTAATAGTTGAAATGGATTAAATGGATTTAAAAAGATGGTATTTTAGTTTAAATTACAATACTTCCACTTTCTCAAATACGTACCTTATAAAAAAAAAAAAGAGTTTTTATGCTGATTAATACTGTAATTTATAGCGCGCTAAAATATACAATCTAATAGTTAAACAAATTGTTACATTTTAGAAATTTAGATTAATTAGCAATTGCATCCGTTATACACTTCAAAATTTCAAGTGTGTTGAATTCAAAATTTCTATATTTAACTGTGAGTTCAATAACGAGACCAAGGAATTAATTTTTGAAAATATTTATCCTCTTTAAGAATACAAAAATAAAATAAAATTTGCTGTAAATTGTATATTTCTTAATATTTATTGTGACAATTTCGCATGTGCAACATTAACATAATTTAAATTCTAATAATAATAATTTATGATTCGAATATTAATTCTTTTGAAACTTTTAATTCAGATTAGAATAACTTTTTTAAATATTTACACATATATTTGTTAATAATAGCTAAAAAAAAAAAAAAATGTATTATAGGAATATTTCAAATTTAAAGTTATTTTATACAATAATACAAGCAATATTAAATCCCAAAATTTCGAATTTTTTCAATTTAATAAATGTGAATATTCAATAATTATTACGAATTACGAATTTCTATACTTCTGCAAAAACTTGGCTTGTAACTTTATCACAGTAAGTTGAGATAAAGCATCAAATATAAAACTTCATAATTTAAACCTTTTTAAATCAAATTGTTCAGTAATTTTATTATATTTTAGATAATTTATAAATTACATGTTATTTGTTGTGTGAAAATAGTTTTTCTTATGATTCAAATGTTCCCCAAAATTTAATACATATTAAAGAAAGTGAGAAACAAATTCGTGTGGTAAGACACCTCGTCTTGGATAAAATATATGATTTGTATTATAATTCAATAAATTTGTTACGTCACTTGTGTAAATGTCGGATACACGTAAAAGTCTTCTTGAAAAATAAGTATAATTATTTTGGGTTCGAAAAAGGCTACCAAATACTACGTTAAAAGAATTTTTTATTCCTATTTTTAATTCGTTCCGTTCAATTAGCCATTTTTGGTAAGTTTCATTTGCTTCAGGACATGTTTTAGTCTGATTATCGTCAATCAGAGTTCTTAGCATTTGGTACCAATTAATAGATTTTTTAAACTCTATAGTATTGCGAATTTTTATTTCTTGGTCTAACTCTTTTATTATGGCCCCCGTTCTCCAACCATGTTGCATCGTTAAGTCTGCCAAATCACTGTAAGGATGATCACCAAAATATAAAATTTTTCTACCCATATTCCATCCTGTGAATTCTTTAAATCTCCTTACTGATCCGTCATAGTAAATTTTACCCTTTTCTAATGCCAACACTCGATCCCATAAATGTGAATTAGAATTCACATCAAACTCGCGAAATGGTCTAAAGAATTCTGAAAAAAACGATGGTTTATTTGCTCTCATAATGATGACATCAAAGTAATTTCTCCATTCGGCACCAGCTATCAAATTCATTCCTGTATTTACAAATTCAAATGGACTGTTGGTGAGTAAAAATAATTTCTTTCCGGATTTGATTAATTTCTGAAAAAGAGTTTCTAGATCAGGAGATTTTGATATATATCTTTCAGGATCGCTCTCAAGTACTTTATGCATTACTAGATGGCTTCTTCCAATACACGAAATAACATCGTCGAATAAAATTTGAGGATGAAAAATTATATTTTTGTCATCGAAATATTGTGTAACATTACATAATAAACATATTTCTGGAATCTAAAATTTGAAAATATTTACATCATAATTTTTCTAATTAGATATAAATACAGATTATTAAATAAACTGTCATTTTCGAATAAAGAATTTACAAAAAAATTAACATAGTACCGAGAACAAATCAGCTATATGCCTCATTTTGTTTGGATTTTGAACATATGATGATCGAAGTGTTAGATTTGGAAATATTGCCTGACTCTCCGATTCGGGCAATATTTTCAATCCACGTGTTATTGAATCAGCTTCGATCTGCAAAAATGAATCTAATTTGAACAATAAACCTCTAGGAATATCAAAATGTAGTCCGCGTATTGGAAAATTTGGTAAATATTCCATATCTGATATCGCTTTAGGATATTTTAGATCTTTGATTAATAAATTGCAAGCCTCTTTATATATTAAAAATTGTAAACATGGTTTATATGAAACCAAAGTGTAATCATAATCAAATCCATAAACTTCAACCTCATTCAAATCCAATTCATTAGCTGCAAATATTGCTTTCGGATCAACATCCTGTGGTAATTTTTTCGACAAAAAATGTTCCTTTTGTTTGTTATAAGCTTCATTCAATTCATTAACTATTTTTGAATGTTTTCTTATCAAAATTGTAAATAAATATTCATATTTTTCAAATATTTTCAAATTTTTTTTACTTGATTTCATTAATGATATCATATCTTCTTTAATTTCGAAAATGACAGTTTATTTAATTATCAAGGCACTTCATTTTGTTAAAAATTAATGAAAAAAACCACAGAATTCAATATAATATATCTATGAAAAAAACAGATAATTTTTAAGATGACGCACACACACTTGTCACTGAAATCATAGAAATATAGAAAGATATATATAGAAATAATTTTATATAAAATTGAAAAATTATGCCGAAATTTTTATCATTTTACACAAATAATCTCAAGCTCAAGGCAAAAATTTAACAATATTAAAGGATTGTCAGTATGAAATTATTTATTTTAATAATAAAATGACTGAAGTTATGAAATAATATAATACGAATTTTTTTTTATTAAAAGAAAATTAATCAAAATTTATGCTCGATTTCCTTTTTTTTTAATTTAGTGATTTATTTAGATATAGTGTATTGAATCTAGAATCTAGAACGAAATTTGCAATTTAAATGAATGTAACTTCATTCAAAAAAAATTTTTGTGCTCTCAAAAAATATCAAAAATTATATTGTTAAGATATAATATTTTGAGGATATTTAATGTATTAAAAAATATTAAGCATGATATTTTGATGCTTTGAGTCATTCCACAATGAATTATTCAACTAAGTATATGTTTAAGAATAAATTTCTGAATATTCTTTTTTATTGTTTGATCTCTGAAATACATTTTGTTGTATTATTATTAGTAAAATACAGTATAGCTCGTTGTCCAACTACTTCGAAACGGTTCGAGTAAATTTAGTGGAAAAAAAAAAAACGCTCCGCTCATCGTTTACTTCTATAGCTACTGCAAACAATTTTTTTTAAAATTGTATTTTTGGGATAGATATCGAACGTCCGCACACACAGATTATGTGAAAAATATTTAATTTTTTTCTCGAACTGACAAAGCACTAACGGTCAGATTTCGAAGACTAATTTAAATTTTTTTTTTTATGTATTAACAGAATTTAATAATATTATGTATATTTTGTTTTAGAACGCCTCATGCTATAACTAATTTCAGTCACGATATGATTAATCAAACTAAAATTAAAAAAAGAAGTTAAACAACATTTACACCTTGAAGGAAATCAATTTATCATTAAAATTTTTGGAAGATGTACATTTTCTAAATAAAATTGATTTTTAACACGCTTATTTTTCATAATCAGTGGTTTTGGTTTATATACAATAATGCATAATAAGCTTAACAAATTTAAATATCTGTAATTTTTTTTGTTGTTAAAACGAAAACAAAAACGATGACTTTTATCATTAATCAAAGTGCATTTTCCTTGAAAAATTTGAAAATTGTTGTTTTTTGGACAGTTAGTTCAATTCAATAATTCTCAAGATAAACGTAATTGAGTTTATGCTGGGGTTTATTTTTTTTTTTTGAATTTTTATAGAAAATGGTGATAGTAAATCAAAAAAATAAAAAATAAAAATCATACATCAGACTCTAAAAATGTTTAATAAAATTTTTTTTATTTAAATTGTTTTTATGCTTTTTGGATCTCACGACTCTTTCGAAACATTTATGTTTAACATTATTATGCAAATGTTTGAAATAAAAAAATTTTTTTTTGTTATTCCCGCCTTTCTTAAATGGTTCCGGTTGTATTATTTAAAATACTTATTTATATTATGTCGAACTGTCAAACGTTATAAATCTTAAAAGTTTCAAATCTATTGCCAATATATATTTGAATAATTTTTTGGTTTGTCCTTAATAATTTAATTAATTTTAGTTAGATTCAAATACATGAAAGTGTAATATATAGGTACTTTAATTATAACCTGCTTGAAAATTCATAAGATATTTTCATTATTTATTGACTGATTTTTTTTTTTTAATAAATGTTTGAATAATTTTAATCATTTTTATGGCATAATAACATTTATTTTCATATAATGTGTATATTTAAAATTTACACACATTTGATATACATTAGGGTTAGGAATTTTTAGGTTTTTTTTTATCGATTCATGACACAGAAACACAAAATCTCAAAAAAATCATAACTATATAATTGATTATAAGATATAAAGAAAAAAAAAAAGATATAAAGATTTGAAATTTTTCTTCCGATTAAAAAAATTTTCAATTTTTTATCCTATTTATTTCGCTTAATAAAATTTTCCTAATAATAATTTCCTAATTTAATAAAATATTTTTTTTTTTAAATTGATTTTATTTTGTTATGTATAATAAAGTATAATATTAATATATGAAAAATACACTATTTGAGCATATTATATGGTCATAAAATTGATCTTTAGACATGAACGCCTACGTTAGTTAACATAAACTTTATTTAATTTTGTGAAAAATTATTGTTTATATTTTCAAATTTGAAAAATAAAATGAGTATTTTTCAAATATAAATTTTTTGTGAAATTTTTTTTTTTTTAAATTATTGTTTGTTTAAGCCTTAAAACGAAAATTTAAAATTAACAAAAATACGTAGGTACCTACTTATAAATAATGAAACTTTAATAATATTTAATAGTGTTCCAAAGTAGTAAAAAATCATCGATCAATTAAGCGGTATTGCACATAATTACAGTTTGCTGTTCAATAAAAAGAACACATAACATGTTAAATTTAAATTTAATTCAGTACTTAAAATTTTTTTTATATTAGTTTTACACTAGACAGTATTTAGTCAACCATAATGTTAATTTTTTTTTTTTTTTTTTTTAACATTTAATAGCTTGCTTTATAGAAGCCTAAGGTTATAATTTTGTTTTTTATTGTTATTATATTAGATTTATGATTTGATGAAGTTTATTCCGGATAATTTTATGATGTTAGTTCTATTCAGTCAAAAATTAATGATGGAATTTTGTAATACAATAAATGTAATATATATTAAATAAATTATATTATACATATATTTGTATATGTTATAGTTCTTAATCGGAATAAAATTAAACATAATATTTTAAAGAATCTTGGAATAAATGCGATTTAAAAGCGATGCTGTTTAAATACATGACTTTGATTAGATTTATGTTTTGTAATTTATTTGGAAAATCCATTTAAGTTATTATACAAAAGTATATGGACATTGAGATTGAGCAGGATACAGCATATACAATTATTTTTATTATATATTCTAATAAAAAAAAAAAATAAAAACAAATTAGTACCAATAATAAAGTAGAAAATTTAATTACTACTCACTCATTAGCCTACTGAAATGTAATTAAAATTGTTTTTATTCTTGAGAGAAATTTCATGATAGCATTAAATTGTTTTCAATAGATGAAATTATGTTTGGAAAAAGTAATTTATTTTTATTATTATTATGATAAAAAAGTTTTAAATGCTTATCGATTTCAATTTCTTTATTTTGAACCACGACGACTTTTATTTATTTATTTATCCAGACCTGACTGAATTTAATGCAAATTAAGCCTTCTAATTTCATTTATTTGTCGTTCATATATCATTATAGTTTGTGCGTGGATCAAAAAATTTGTAATTATTATTAAATAAGAATGTTCGAATTTAAAGGTAGAATGTTTGAAATGAGTGTGTGTCCAACGCTCTTTTATATATATATATATATATATATATATATATATATATATATATATATATATATATATATATTAATACACATTTAATATGTGTATTTGATACAATTTCTCGCATGAGATCGATGAAAATCGATCATCCATTTGTTTTCCTAATGAAAGATATTTTTTTTTATCAAACATAAAAATGTAAACAAAGATTTTGCTCATTGGTTGCCTAATTAAATAAGGTAAAGTGAAATTTTTTAAATTTGTGTCCTCATCAAACATCGAACATACATTTTTAAGTGCCTTTCAAACGACAATATTCGTAAATTCCTGGGACACGTCGTCAAAAGCTTAAAAATGACAGACTGTTGGGAAATAATTTAATTTTCAAATTTTTATAATTCAAATTTTTTTTTATATATACAAATCGATTCAATTAACAAATCTCTAGGATAAATAAAAATAATTGGTATAAGTTTTTATAATGATTGAGTTATTAAATAAATAAATAAATTCAATATGTGTTAATGAGTACATATTTATTAAAATTAATAAAATTTTCTATGATGAAATTTTAAAAACTGAAACTTGGCTGTTTTTTTTCCCCCCAATTATGTCTTTCACCAAAAATAATAGTGAATATATTTATAATGTGTAATAATTTATTTTAATTAATGCCCTTAAGGTGTTCAATGATCTATTTTATATGAATTGCAGTTAGCGCCTCAACATTTTTATTGTATATACTTATTATTTAACTCCTTATTTATTTATTATAAATAATTCTAAATTTTAAAACTATACATATGTCTAATATAATATTCTATATAAATTTTTATATTATTTGCCTTAAACGGTTTGTAAATCTCAATTGTATTTAAATGACCAATAACTTGAAATATTAACCAGCAATTTTTACTCAATTTGAAAAATTAGCATAATAAATTTTATTTTTTCATTCTCTATTTAAATATAGTACCAAAATTGTAAGCGCGCATGAGAATCAGAATATTATACTTATGTACATATATATAGTGTTGAGTTATTTAGTTATATAGAAAATTAAATAAAATATGTTTTTTTTTTTTTTTAAATAAAATCAATTGGGTATAAACTGTAGTATACTAAAAAGTGAAAAATGCGTATCTCTATCGATAATTGTTCCATTGAATTTTATATATATGCGTGAAGATTAAGCAATATTGTCAGTAATTCCTTCTTATTTAAAAAATAGAAAAAAAAACTGAAAAACGCCGAGATTTTGTTTTATTGAAGTAAGAGAAATTTAATAGGAATTAGTAGATAATATTGTAAATTTTTTGTTGTTCACAAATAATACTATACTTATGATTTAGTCATTAAAGGTTTTAGTTAAAAAAATCTTATTTAATAACTTAATATATCGCAGTATAGGTACCTTACCTACATTTATTACATTTTAAAAATTCTATAATTATATTTTATACTATTTTTTTATTATTAAATCAACTACAATTTCTTTTTTCCTATATATTCATGGGAATGAAAATGCGCAAGGTGCACAGCGATTAAATATTTTATTAATAATGATTTATTTTCAATGTGAGCTATAAATGAAGAACAACAACGCAACATCCTCTTGAATCAAGTTTGTTTACATATTTTTTTTGTCGTCTCTTCATAATTGAAATTTTACTTTTTAATTATTTAGAACATTAGTATGACATTAAATTATTACTTCGTGTTAACATAGCAATTATAAATTATTATTATTTCCCAGTACTAATAAGTTATTGGGATTTTTATTAATTGCACCAATTGCAATTCATTGATTCGCACCTAGTTATTTTATTACATTATTTTAAACAATTTTATACAGACATTAATACCTTTGTTAATATTAATATGTTCTAATGTTATACATTATACTGCGTAATAGTGTTAGCTGTCAGAGTATCTAAAAATGATTTTATGAACATATATGTATCTTTTCCTTATGTTACATTTATTTTTAATATTTAATATGTTTGTATTGTAATTAATGTAATAAACATGAATTTTTTTAACAATTATTAATATGCCGTGTAAGTTAAGAAATAGAAGCAAGTACATGGGAACAAGAACTTATTAATTTAGAATAAATTATAAAATTGATTAAATGTACAGCTTCTCAAACAACATAGTCTGTAAAGCTAAAAAAAATAGAATTTTAAATTTTTATTACTGACACTGATTAATACCACTTATTAACGCATAAGATCTGCGTAAAATTAGTTACATTTTATATTGTTAGTTTATATTGTTTTAAAAGAGTTACTTGATACGTACTTGATGCGTACGATTTCAAATTTTGCTATTACTCGTATACCATAGCTTTTACTTCGATCTGTACTATAATTAATCTAAACGAAAGTTTACTATGGAAAACATTAAAAGTCTCCATATGCTAATTAATAACTGAGATATCGGTTCACTGTTCTTTATTAAGTTTTAAATATGAAGATAATGCATAAAACACACGTACATAAATCAATAAAACAGGACAAATTAAGTCTATAATTACAAAATTAAATAATAAAATTCAAGATCACTAGACTATGGAATATAAAATAAAGCAGGTACTTTTACAAGGAAAATAATAAAAATAGCAACTTATATATGTACATATTATGTCAACGTTTTTAATTAAGCTTCAACAATCTTCAATCATAATCACATATACAAAATCCGGCCTTCCGGCCTTATGGCAAACATTTATGCATAGATAAACTAGATCTTCATAATTCTTGTCTTTTAATACGTTAAATTTCAGAACATTAAAAAAAATCAAAATAAAAATTATATATTATTATTTTAATTAATAGGCTGAAAATTATTACAATAACCCTTTAGGCTCTAAAAAAAAAAATGAATGTATGCTAAAATTTTCATTCATTATTTTCTTACTACAAATGATCTATTTAAAAAGTACGAGCTTTAAAAAAAAAATTAAAAAAAAATTTGTCATATTGCTTTAAGGAAAATTACCACTATTCAAGTTTTAATTTTATATAATAAAAAAAAAGTTAAGGAATTATGTATATATACAAAAGAGTTTAACAGTATTTTTTCGCACTTTGTTAATTAAAATCAATTTTTAAATGATGACACATTAAAGTAACTATATAAAAAAATATTCTACATAAATATTCTTTAAAAGCGTGGGTACACAAAAAAAAAAAAAAAAAAACACAAGAGCTGTCATAGGACACCCGATTGGAACGTAGTTCCTAAGCGTACATATATGTAATTTTCATTTTTTATCAATTCAAAATTTTATTAATTTAAAAAGAAACTTTTTTCCCAGTTTTCCCAGTTTTCTCTAATTTTGCATTTTTTTCATTTAAAGAAACTTTTTTTAAGGAGCAATTTTGGAAAATAATTTTTTTCACAAACATTTACCTTAAAAAAAAACATACGAAATTTTTATTTACATTGAAATTAGTACGAAAATCTGAATTTTATTTGAACTATAAAATATTAATTAGTTAATAATAAAAAATTAATATTTTCGAAATATTTTATTAATACTTTAAAAAATCAAATAAAATTTAAGTTTATAAATTTTCATACAAAATTCAATAAAAAACACAAGAACCGTCGCGGGACGTCTGATAGATATGAAACATCGGAATTATTTTGTACAGATAATATTAATAGATAACTTTGATATAATTTTTGATTTTTATTTTATAAATTTCATTGGATGTGTTCTATTCTTTCTGTTTTATTTCCATTAATTATTAATGCAAACAAAAAAACACAATATTTATTAAAATAACTAAAAAATATTTAAATTTTTTAATAACACGAACGGATTTCTTTAATGTATCATAATATTATAAGAAAATAAGTTTGGAAAGGCTATTAGTTAGCTTTTTTGTATGAAAAACTCCAGTTTCTAAGTTAGTTCTTATTTCATTCGTACGACGGTGTATGCCCAATCAATCTGTATGTATTTTAATAAATTTCCATTGTAGCATAATCAAGTCAAACACGGTTTTGCACTAAATGAAAAGACAACAAAAAGCGAAACAAATAGTCCAATTTCAAACTTCCAAATTAGAATGATCAAAAACATTAAAAAAAAAAGAAGCTTATTTAAAAAATAAAAAAATTTTATTTTGCTTAAAAAAGTGCGATGAGTTTTACGTTTTATTTAAAAAAAAATTAAATATTTAACATTCAAATAAATAAAATATAGTGAATTTAAATAATTTTTAAAAAATTCATTATTTCAAAATTCATAAAAAAATTATTTTTTTTTTACCTTTTTTTTTATCATATGTTTAGCGACACTAAGTGTTCAAATTTTCAATAAATTTTTCCACAAGAGCGTCTTATAAGGAACTACGTTCCAAAACTTGTGTGATATTTCAAAAATGCGGCCAAATATTTGTATAAATTTCATTTTTAATCTAAAAAGTTTAATGAAAAAAAAAAATGTATAGAAAATTTATAATACAAAATGTTGTTACAATTTACAATATTGTCGCCCTCAATATATATTTTTGTTTTTGATTTTAAATCTGATGTTTTTTTGAAGCATAATTAATATTAAAATTAATATTATGTTTGTTTTTCTTTTATACTTTGTTATATATATTTAATTAAAAATTTTGGGGAGTTTATTAAAATAGTTATTATAATATCAGGTTATATACAAAAAAAAAGATGGTTTCAACAGATTTTTTAATAAACTTTTATACTTAAAACGCAATAAGAACTACATATAATAAATTTTTAGAGTAAGAATAAATTACAACAAACATAAAAAAAAAGTAGTAAATAACTACCAAATATATTCGTTTGAATCCCTTTCACACATATTACACTACAAATACGTTACTGAACTTACAATTATTAAAAAATTAGACTAAGTGCATATAAACAGTATGGTAAAGATAAGGCCGCTTTTCAGTTCGACTAACAAAATGAAAAAATGACAAAATACAAAAATAACTTTTTTTTTGTTTACAATTTACAAAATTTTATAGTGAAAAAAAAGAAATAAAATACATTTTTTTTGTTATTTTCATTAATTTGAAACAGGAACTAATTTAATATATTTAAAGGGAAATTTAAATTTTTATGAATTTAGATTCTCTGTATTGGTATAATAGATTTTCCAATCATTAAAGAAAATTTAATACTTTTTAAATAATGCTTTTACTATTTTTAATGGGATTAAATTCGCAAAAAAATTAATTAATTTATCTATATATATTTTTAGTTTGATTTGTGTATTTTACTTCCATATATGTATTAAATTAAAAAAAAAAAAAAAAACGTTATGTAGAATTAATTACATTATATATGTTTTAATGTAATGAGAACATTTATTATTGTTGTTTTCAATTTTTTTAATGACTAAATTTTTATATGTTTCAGGAAAATAGAAAACTTTGTTTTCATTAGAAAACTTTTAATTAAGTATCAGATTAATAAGAAAAGAAAAAAAAAAAAGAAATATATAAAAATTTTTAATAGTTTGTTTGATTCTTGTTGTAACAAAATTTTGATATGTGAAAATTAAGTTTTTATTAAAATAAATTTCTTTTTTTATTTTAAGCCATAAATTTGTAGATCTATAGATGTAATATACTTAATTTAATTTCTTGCCATTAGGAGATTGCCTCGTCAGATATTAATGTATTGATTATTATATACTCGTTATGATAACTGGCGAGAAAATTGATTCTTTTTGTACCTAAGATTAATATTTTAGGATTTCTGTGCTTACTTCAATTAATAATAAATTATGTTTTAAGTAAGTTATTAGTATGCCAATCCAAACTTCTCATACATTTATTTTTCACCTTCTAGATTCACAAAGACATGGCTTAAAATCAATAAAAAAAATTGATTTTGATGCTATGTCATACAAAAGTTTAAAATAAAAAAATTGCTGAATGGTATCAGGTGGAATAAAGTGAAATGTTGCGATATTGGGTGAGAAATTTAGAAAGCGCCTGTTTTTAAACCTTTGACATCGTTAAGAAAAACCCGAAAATGGCATGTGGACTAAAAGAATTCCCAGCCGATGATTAGTCTTTTGAAGTTTCTTAAAGTTTATTACTTTCTGAATATTTTATTTTGTAAGTTTCTTGTGAATCTATTGAATGCGGTAATTTAAGCTTTAACATTGAATATATTTTGGGTTTCTTTGGTACATTATAGGATTAGACTCTAAAAACTTGTTATCGAGTGATTCTTATTTTTAAAAAAAATTCATAACAAAAATTCATTCAAAAAATTTAGGGCAAACTAAACGGAAATTCTTATAATTGCATGTTTATTGAATAACATCGAACTATACAATTGTTAAATATAATTTTTAGTTGAAGATTTAATTTAGTTTTGCAAACAGTTTAAGGATTTTTTATGCTTGAATAATATCTTCAAAAATAAAACGAATGAATATTTTATTTATGTTAATTATAACTAACATGATTATGATTTTAATTTATTTTTTACTAGCATAGTAATTAAATTTTATTTATTATTTTTTTCAAATTAAAATATTATTCAAAACAATAAATAAATAAGTAAATACCAATTTCACACTATAAAAACCTAAAATTTTATTTAATGTGATGAGATGATGATCTTCTAGTAGTAGGTGCTTATAAAAAAGGTAATATAATTTTTAACAATAAAATTTTAATTTTATTCAATTACGTCTAGTGAAAACAGTTTTCCCCGTCTTTTGTTAACAAACTGGATCTTTAATAAGCATTGCTATACTTAAATTGGAAAATTAAATTTGAGTGTTTTATTATTCTTTGCTTAACGCTACTTTAGTCATTACAGTATATATTATATATATTTCGTTATTTTACTGCCTTCATAAATTGCTCAATTTAACATAATATAAACTTATTGTAATGTGAATAATTTCTTTTAATTAACAGAAATTGATGTTAAAAATTGTTTTTACTTTTATTTTAAAATTAAACGAATAGTTGTAATAATAATTTTAGTTCCATTTTCTGATCGATTGTAATAATAAACCTGGTCATTTTACTTGTTGAGAGGTGAGAAAAAATTTTATAAAATCTAACTATTAAAATTGAAAATATTAATATAAATAAATGGTTTATTATTGAACTCTATGTATATATATAGAGAACATTATGTTTAGCACAGTGTTATTATGTTTCTTTTAGGTTAATTTCTCTTTGAGATATTTTTTGCAGAACGATGGCGAATTCAATGTAACTAGCGACAGTAAATTGTTGTCTCGACACTAATAAGAGTTTTTTTTTTTAGTTTATTTACAATCGTCTAATTTTGCATTTAATTAGTTGATGTATTCAAATTCATAATTATTAATTTTTTTTTCATTTGTTAATTTTGGAATTGTCTGAGTATAATTTTGACAGTTCATTTTATACCTAATTTTAATTCCTAAAACGTATGATAATAGTTAAACATAATAATGATATGGTTGAATTAATATAATTTCTACATCCGAAAAAACCTAAATTGGAATCGATGCGTCTATATTGAAGATAACTTAATGTAATGATATAACATTCAGGCATTATATAAAATAATCTTCTTTTGATTGCTATCAGTCATTTCTGATGCGTCATCTCAATACAAATTGCATTTGAATCGGAAGATTTTCTCTTTTGAAAAATTAAAACATACATAAGGGTTTTTAAGAGAAAAATAATCGTGTTTTATTTTGTTAAAATAATTTATTTTTATTTACCTCAGTTATACATTTTATTCGCAAATGGTAATTTTATTTCTTATTTGTTGTGTACTTCATTTATAATTTTGTTTTTCGTTCAGTTCATTGTTAATGTTAATACCGATCACATCGCGAAAAAAATATTTAGTTTGCCAAAATTTATTCATTATCGATCTAATATTAATTATAAATTTCTACTGTATATTACATGCCGCTGATTAAGATTTTATGACTATTTTTAGCATAAACTTTTTAGAACATAAAATTTGATTTGAAAATTATTATTATTTGTTTATTGTACCGGGCTTAAACGTTTCCTTAACTCATACCTTATTTACACCAGCGATCTTTTCTTTCTACAAATATTTTAATTGAACCCGACGACATTTTTAATGAATTTATTCCAATGAAATTAAGGTTATTTAATATAGAGATAATATAAATTCTAGAATGTAAAGGTCATCATGTAACTTGTCGACCATTATTCATAAAATAATACTTTTAGTAAAAATATTTCATAGTTATAATTTTGGAAATTGAATTTTGTTATTTGAATCATATTCCTTTCGGCACATAATATATAGTATTTAAAATTGTTAGATTTTAAATAATTTCTGCGTATTTCAATGAATATGGTCTTTAAAAACAATTAAATACATAATTTAAATTATTGTTTGAATTTTAATTGAAATCGTGCAGAAACAGTAAAATAAATACAATTAAGACATATTATAATATTCAAGATAATATATTAAAAATTCAATTTTTTTTTTGCTTAGAGTAATATAAAAGTTATAAATTTAGAAGCTTCATGCGATGCGGTTGACAGACTAAACACTAATTCAGTTTTATAGTATAGGTGGTATAATCTCTTCAATTGTTTGTTACCAACAATCTATTGGAAAGTTGGATTTGATACTGTCGTGCTAAAAATTGTTAAATTTGTTTTTGCTTATTCTCAAAAATGATAACAAACTTAATTTGTGATTTGTATATATATTTTTTAATTATTCTAAAATTGGAAATCAAGAATTTTTCATCGTGTACCGAATATTGTCTTTATATATTTAAAAATTAATTAATATTCGATTAGTGACTGAAAGCTTGAATATTGTCAACATTTTGTTGAAATAAAAATTTGCAAAAAGATTACCAATGACAAAATAATCAATACAACCAAAAGCTTTAGCGTTGATGAATCGAAATAAAATTTAAAATTCTTATTTAAACCTTTCAAAACTAACACTCAATGACGGACAATCTAGAGTCAATCAAAGCAATTCTAAGAATGCAATTAATAATGAATTTCGCGATTTTTAAATAAAATTTAAAATATTTTATATAATATACTTAGTTGAAGACTTGTTGTTTCTTCTTGGAAGTTCCAATTTAATTTTCCTCATTAATTATTATAATTTGTATGATCATTGTGGTTTATTATAAACAAGAAAATTATATTATATTTGCTTTAAAAAAAAAAAAAAAAACATATTTGCACATTTTAAATATTTAGAAAGAAAAAGGAATCAGAAATTTGTACAAATATTTGGTGTTAATCTTTTATCATAGATAATGGTAATTTTATACCCACGTGAGTATGGAACGGCAACTGCATCACTGACCTAAATTTTAAGAGATTTTTCAATTGCATAAATTCCTTTAAAACATTTGTGAGACAAAAATATTATCCCGAATAACAAATTTATGTGTGTAGAAATAAAAGCTTGTATTAATATAATTTATAGAATTTTTATATACATATACCTAAAGACATATATTTTAAATTAAATAAAACACACTAAGTTTTTCAGGATATTAAGATTGACTTGGGTGCAAAAAATTGTTAAGTACATAACGATCCTTCAACACTATTTTTCTCTTATTAGGGAAAAGAAAATAGTCTATTCTTATTATCCTTTATACATTTTGATTACTACTTTTTGTTCAATGTTTCGAAAATTGAAGCGCATAAAACTTTCATTGCACAATTTTTTTCTATTAACACGGGTTAATATTTCCTTATGCAATTAGTGTTTAATTATTTTATCGTACGTATCATCTTTATCGTCGCCTTTTGGACATTTCGAAAAATTAAATTTAAGTTATGGTTGTTTGGTTGCAGCTACATATTCTATTATTTGTTTATTTGGTAATTTTTTTTATGAATAAATTTATGATAAAGAAGGAAATATTAGATGCTATGTTCCAAAAAAACACCTTTTCCCGAACATCATAGAAATATTATAGTCACAGTATAATTGTAACTTTAAATTTGTTAAAGTATGACATCAAAATAACACGACGAAAAAGGTTCATATTTGAATATTGTGATTTTTGTGTGTATTCAAAAGTAGTTTTAATATGCACACATGCTCATTTTGTATGTATGAGTCGTGAAAATTTATAAAACTATATAAAAATAAATTTGATTATTATTGCATTTATAATTATAATTTAATATAAATTCTTTCAAAGGTTTGGAATATTATTTTTTTTATAATTTCAGTACACAATACAATTTTTGTTTTTAAATATTATATTAATTATTCCTCTACTCATAATAATCATAAAATATTCATTCTTATAATATCATTATAAAGTCCACATTCTCTTTAATGTTTAATACTGTGCTGGGTAAAAAATAGCTTAAATATCTTCTGTTTTATCTTAAATATAAATCCATATTAAGAGAAGACATTAATAACGTGCCTACAGTTTTTATAAAACAAAAAAGTAAAAGACTGCAGTAAGAATTTATTAAGGAATTACACCAGCAGTGAAATTAACTTCACTGATGACCCAGCATGAACTTTTGTTTTCGATTTTTGTTGTAACTGCATATTAATTTAAGAAGATTGGCAAAACTTATTTCATTAAGGAATATTAATTCTCATTAATATGTATATACACTTTAGGAAACTTTTCCCACTTCCAAAGATGAGAAATAAATAGTTTTTATTTTTGCACAGAAATTAATAATTATAGAGTTTTTCTTCCTAAATTTTTGAATACAATCTTCACCACACAGACCCGATTAGAAATATGGAAATGATTTGCAGATAAATAACTAAAGAAGTATATCTGTTCGTTAGTTACAAGAATAGATATATCTTGATATACGTGGAGATATGTCCTAATGTTGGGCTCCATCAACTAAAGCATAAAATTAACTTATCAAATGAACTTAATTGAAAAAAAAATTCTATATTAGTTTCGCAGAAAAATTAAATAGAAAATTAAGAATGAATTAATGCCATAAAAAAATTAAAATTAAAAGAACCAAAATTTCTGAAAGAATGGAAAATGGAAAATTATTGCCACTAACTCTTTGGCACTTACTAAACTAATTTCCCATAGCAAAAAAATGTATACTCATAAATTTGTATTTCATATTCTATTTTTGGTGAATTAATGCCTGAAGAACTCAAATATTTTCATGTGTATTTATCTACTGAGATATTTTGTGAAAATTTTCTTGAAATGGAATCTTTAAATTCGTTATAAATATAGATATCGATATACAAATAGAAAGAAAGTTAATATTAATTATCAATAATTTAAAATAATGTACTTTATATAGTATAAGCTACGGGATTCACTCTATGTCAAATTTTAATTAATATTCTGCTATTTTTAGAAATTATATTTAATAATAAATTAACTTATAGGTGAACAGTGAATAATATAATTTTTTTATAACAAGATATTATTAAAAATCTTTCGGAGTATGGATTATTGAGTATCAACTTTCTGAAGAATAAATATTTCTATTTTTATGTGAGATTATTATAAATTAAAAATAATTATTACAAGATTTTAGATCCTTCTATTTGAAGAGAGTTATGTATACTTGCTTATAATATTTTACTATCAATAATAGTAATTAATAATAATACAGATCCTAAAAGTAATGTCTTTCAGAATTGAAATTTCATATAAAGTATTTTCTTATTCTTAGATTGATTCCTTTAATTTTGATATGTACTTATAATATATAAATATATGTACAATATTTCCAACTAACGCAATAATATTAAAATCAAAATAAGGTCATTAATTTTACGGTTCACGAAATTTTTGAATGAAAGCGTATTAAATTTTTGTTTTGATTTTAATTATGCAGATTAGTTCAATTAAAAAATTTTAACTTTATTTGCAATATATATGCGAAATTTTACAATTATACATTAAATTACAATATTTTAAAAAGTGAATGTAAAATAGCATTAAAATGTATTATAATGAAAAATTTAAGTGTCTTTTATCTAATAAAAATAAATAGCTAATTTTAATTAAATTAATATATTATAATATAACATATTTATATCTATAATAGAAAAATATACTTACAATATATAAGATCTATATAATTGAATTATAACTTAAAAGAAGCACAAATTTATATATTTAAATTTAATTTCATTAATTGGTGTGAATAACAATTATTCATGTTAATACACTCAAAATGAAAGCTTTTACAGACTTAAAAAAGTTTTTTTTTTTTTTTGATAGTAACAAAAAATTACTTGGATATTTAAATGTCATTTCCTTAGAATGTTTTTTTTAATAAATTATTTTTAGAACTGTTATTTTTGAAAGTGGTATAAGTCCTTTTATTCATGTGTCATTTTTTCATGTAAATATGCAGAGAAGGTGGCTATATCTTACTAAAATTACCATTAGCTCATTTTTTTTAAAAAGGGGACTTTCAAAAAAACAAGTCAAATGATCCACAATTTTTTGAGTGCATTTTAATTTAACCCAAAAAAAGAGAAGATATTTTTTTTAGAAATGAAATGGTATAAATTATACTGGATAATTTATTAATTTGAAATTTTCTATTTTTTTTTGAAGCAATTTTGCAATTTGTAATGCACTTAACATTTTGATTACCAAAAATTAAGCTCAAATTCGCTATAAAAATAAAAAGTAAATAGTTTTTTTTGTTATATTTTCTATATTTATCATTGTTACATTTTATACTTCTTTTTTTTAATTTTATATTTTTTGATCGGTCAATGTTCGTTCGAGCCAAACCCCAGCTATCAATAATACTAAACTAAATCGTTCGAGCCGTAGTTTAAGACCTAAAAACGATTTATAACAAATTTCGAAACTGCAAACTTTCAATCTTCTGTAGTTCAAAAGAAGCGAATGCGTCCAAATTTAAGTCGAAAGTCGAATCAACAGCCAAATCGGTTTATACACAGAAGTATCAAATAAATAAAGAACGATTTTCGATTATATTTGTTATTAAAAATTTGAGTTCTATCACAATAATTTCAAGGTTTATAAGACAAAACTATTATGTTTTATTTTTTAATATTTCTATATATGAAATATTAAAAATTGTCTCGGAATTGTTTGTTTGAGGTTCTACATCTCTAATTACCTGTGTAACACATATTAATCATAATATTTGTTCCTGCTATTTTCTTTTCTCCACAAACATTATTATCCCGGATTGTGGTTAAAGAATTTTATTGCAACAAATAAGAAAGATAATAACTAATTCTCTTACTTTATGTTATGAATACAATATCTCTGTATATATAATGTGCATTATGTTGCATGATAGTGATGGTCAATATTATGGACAGTTTTATGAATTCTACACATTCTTGAAATTATCATACTCTCATTAGAAATTGCTTGCTAACTTCAATAAAATTTAAAAACAAAATTAAATATAATTTTTTATGTATACTCATAATAACTCATAATTTGATGTTAACAAGAAATGTTTTTCTTTCAATTTTTGATGCTTTGATTTTCTTTTTAATAAGGTTTTATAGTACTGTAGTTATAAATTTGCCGCTTGGTTGAAATTCTAATTATTCGATAACAATAAATAATTCGTTTTCTATCATTAATTGCTTTATATTTATCTATACATATATATATTTTTCTATTTTTTGTGGAAACGAATGTAAACGTCAATATTGCATAAAAAAAGTTTATGGTTTCAATTATTTCCGAAATCATGAAAACTTAAAATGGTCATCTTTTCAACTTTTTTTTATTATTGACAACCTATTTATTTTATATAAATAGCATGTATAGTGATAGTGTATAGTTAACTCATGTTTAATTATCACGATTATTGCAGAAGGTATATATATATATATAAGAATTAAGTAATGACCGGTATGTTACTAATTATATCTTTTTTAAATTAAATATTTAATCATTTTTATTTTCTTTTATTATGTGGAAGAAATTTATATTTTACTTTCTAATTAATAAAAATTGCATACCGTAAAGGCTACTGAAATAAGATATTATAATTAAAAATATTAATTGATTTCAATTTGTGTTCTATTAAACTGTTATTTAAGATTGCATCTTAGGATCTTAGGATTATTCAATGGCCTGATAATGCAGTTGCACAACAATAGGATTGAAAATAAGTTCGCTGAATCTGTGAAAGGCCGTCACACAATGATCTAACATAGTCTCATATCGCACTTAATAATAATATCCTGAAGCTGAAGTAAGCGAAATATGAAGTTTGGTTTCAGTGGAATTAGAAATCGGTAATGAATTAGTGAATTAATAATAGAGTTATTTTTCAAATTAGTTGTTCATTTAATCCCTATAGTCTTAAAGCTTATGTGATTATTATTGGTTTTTTCTTTTTAACATTTACACATTTAATTGTCAAAAATGCGATAAACTCAACATTTCTGATTATATAGCTCAACTTATAGGCAGTCACATTTATGTTTTTAAAATTCAAATTTCTAATGTTCAAAGTCAAATATAAATACAAATGAATAAAAGAAAATTTTTAATTTATATTCGATAATATTCAAGATAATAATTTATTTTATATTTTTAATTGATGGATATTAAATTGATGGATATTTTAATTTGTTATTATTATTGGAAGGAAATAAGCATTTCGATTTTTTTTTTAATTTTAATTATACTAAATATTTATTTATAATAATAACTTTTATTTATTGCTAAAAATTAAAAAAAAATTTCATCATATAAATTCGTATGGTAAAAAAAAAAAAAAATTAATTTTAATTGTATGGGAATAAAATAATTTTTAATATGTTTACAGATTTGTTTTTATTTTCTATAATATTTCTAAAGTAATTAATGTAGGAGCTTCCCGATAGATGTTGTTCACACAACAAAAATACAAATTAAAACTACTAATTTTTCAATGTAGGTAATTTTATTAGTTAAATAAACTGTTAAATTTTTTTTTTAATAACTATTTCTACTATTAAAAACATATATTATTTATAGAACAAATAGTTCGAAAGTTGGTAGTTCAGAAACGAGATGAATGACTTTAATTACCAATACAAATAATTTAATTTTTTTTTTTGCAAAAATTGAAAAGGGCTTGTAGATTTTATTTTAGATCCATCCAGCTGATGATTTCTAATCTAATATAAATTGTCTTTCATTACTTTATTAACAACTTATTTTTGAAGAGTTTATCGAAAAAAAATCTATAAAATGGTTTCAATATGAAATAAAAATAATTAATGTTCTGTTCTGATCTGATCAATCTTTTAAATTTTATGAAATGTTTATGTATAGTTTTAATAAACATTCCTATTTGAAATTTAAATTTTTGTAAAAATTTTTCTTGAAGCGATGAACGCCTTTTGAGAAATCTTACAAATGATAAATTTTTCAACATATGGATCTTCTTAAACTATAGTTAAAACTGAGTTTGTAGCATACATATGAAGCTGATAATAAATATTCAGAATTATGAATTAAAAAAACTTAAATTAAAACCTTTAAAAATTGAATCAGTAAAAAAATTGTTTGTGGTCCTTTGGAACATGAAATACAAGATTCCTCAGATTTGCACTCAATGAATATTATTGGCGTAAAACTTTACATCATTAACTATGGGTTGGATACAGAATATATAAAATAAATTTGAAACAGAATAAAATAGATAGGTAAGTTTTAATTTTGTGATAATTATTCAGTATTATTAACTGAATAATTGTACAATCGTAATAAAAATCAGTTTTTTTTTTTTTCCACATATGTACATTAATGTAAAATTTAATTATTATGCGAATTAAATGAATGATTTTTGCACAATGTGTGATTTAAAGTTATTTTAACAAGGAATTAACATTTTGAAATGCGGTTACGCATATAAACAAAACTCTAATTAGATAATTAATGAGATAAAATTAAAATTGAAATCAGTTTGTGCAATCTAACATTGCAAGATTATATAATAAATATTGTCAGTGCAAAAAGAGAATATCACTTGTGAAAATTAATTGAAATATATTTTTGTATTATGTTTTGTTTAACTATTTAAAAAATGTTAAAACTCACTAGAGCATGTTAAATGAACATTAAATATTAAATTGGCTTACACTGTAAAAATTAGGTATAAAGAGTATATTTTTTTTTTGTTGAATCAAATTTTATTAATGCTACAATTTTGATTTACAAATTTTTTTTAACTGCACAAAATATATTTAATATATAATGAAATCGATCTCAAGTCAAGTTATTTAAATTTTGCTTAATAATTTCTTGTTCTTGTTATTTGTCCTTGAGCTTGGCTAAACTACAAAATATAATTCAATATTCGATAATTTTGTTTTAAGTAAGTAAGCTTCTCTAGCCCCATGAGTCAGGACCACACTCAATAATATAGTGTTTAAATAAATTTAAGTATTTTATTTTTTTTTCTGATATTATTTCTTATACCAAAATTTTGGTTAAAAAAGCCCGGATATAAAAAAATTCCTTTTGAAAAAAATAATAATAGGTAAAATAGAGTACGATTCAAATCACTTGACCAATCCGTTATGCAAAGCTTTCCCTTTCCATTACAAAATTCCATACAAAATTTAGGGGAAATTATTTAAGAAAAAAAGCTCATGCAATTTTGTATGGAATTTTGTAATGGAAAGGGAAAGCTTTGCATAACGGATTGGTCAAGTGATTTGAATCGTACTCTACTAATAAATTTATTTTTATTTTTTTTTCAAAATGATGATCTACTAAATATAGGTAATTTATAAAAAAAAAAATTTATTTTATAGTGTTGCCTTAAGGATAGATAATATATGTTAGAGGCTAAGAAAATAAATAAAAAGACCATAAAATTTAGAAATATGTAAAGTGTAAATATTTTGTTACTTTTCTAAGATGTGCATCAGAATATCACATTAGATAACTTTTTATAGCGGAAGCTTATTTATGTAAAGAATAATTGAACGAAAATGTAATATTTTTTAGCATTGAATGTTTTTCCAAGATTTTATTTCAATCAGTGTTGTTGGTAACAATTTTATTAAAGGAAAAAAAAAATTAACATTAAAATAAAAAGAAATGAAATTTGACAGTTAAAACTAAGAATCTAATGTAATGTAATAGAAAAGATAACACGATTACTGTGGGATCCTCATTTAATTTAAAGTTATTAAAGTTATTAATATATTCATTCTATAAGTAGTAATTCTAGTTGTTTCTATTACACCTAGCAAACTTTATTTTCATTAGTTTAAATAACAGATAGAGTATTAAGATTGAAATATTTGAGTATACTATTTTTGTAAGTTTTAGGTTTATGTGAACAATTTTGTTTTCTTGTAAAATTGATCGATGACGATAATAGATAATGTTTTAGCCAATAATAAACATCATAAATATATATTTAATCGAATTCTGATGATACCGTAATCCAAAGCTGACAAATAACTATTGAATCCAATTAGGTAAATTTTATTTGTGGGAATATTTTAGATTAAGTTTTTATATTTTAAAAATTTATTTCATGTTCATCTTTATGTATTTTATTTAATATTTAAATAATATAAATTTAATAAAAGAAAATCTCATAATTTTAAAAAAATTTTTAAAATAAACATTTTAATACTAAAAAATTATTATATAGCTAGAAATTTATGATATGTTTTATCGTTTTATGGACAGACTATAAATATACATAATATAGAATAAATAATAGTAAACTATAATAAAAAGATATTTCGCTCTAAAAAAAAATTCCAAAATAAGTATTGTACTGGCTCCATTATTATTGTTGTATTATATGCATTACAAGCTTAACGATTATATCTTTCACTGTTTGTGTTTTCGTTCATTGGATATTTGAAGAAAATTTTTTAAAATTTATTTTATTATCTATTACATTCGAATATTTTTTAATTTTTTATATAGAACGAAATCTACTTCGTATTTGTTACTCTCGTTATGTTAAATTACTATGTGTATTTTTATGCATTTTTAAAGTAATGAAAAACTAAATATTTTTAACACTTTAATATTTTTAATTTATGTGAAATTATCTAATAAAATGCATATAGAATACAAATATAAAACATTATGTATGTATTTATATATATTAAAAGAAATATTTTTAAAGTAATTGCATTTACATGCTTTTAATTATTACCAGTAAAGAAGGGCAACATTACCTGCAGGAATATATATATATATATAATATATATATGCATTCACTAAATTTAATTAAAAATTACATGAGATGCAAATTCCGATTTATGTTTTGAAAACATCTGCGACATAAAAAAAAAGAAGAAATTGAAAAAAAATAATATTAAAAAAATAAAATATTTAAATATAATATATGTCTTCGGCAAAAACATTCAATGGAATTCTAATTAGCTTTATTGTAGTTTCTAGTGTTAACATTTTTTATTTTGGACAATTTTTTTTATGATTGAAAATAAGATTGATTAATTAGAAGACAGATATATTGAATTCCCACAAGTATTAGATTCTATTCTATAACTCATTAAAATGGGTTAATTTATATAAATAATTAGTTTTTTCTATTAATAATAAATGTTTTATTTTTATTTATTTAACTATTATTATAATAAAATTTAATAATATATGTTTAACATTTTCTTAAAATACGTAGGTGCAAACATTTTAAAGTTCTTTAACTAAGTAAAAAAAAATGAAAAAAATAGCCTCAACATTTTTATATCTTTTCATGGTAAAATTTTGAAATCAAAACAATTATATAGAGACTGTTTTTCTTCAAGTTACAAGGATTCCATTAATTTTTACCTTTTTTTTTGTTTTGATTTTAAATGAATAATTATTTCTAAGATATAAGACCGACGACATTGTAAATTAAGATTTAAAAAAAAATTAACATTAATAATACTTATGACCATATATCTAATGTATACCAAATGTTTTGAAATAAATTTTATTTCCAGGATCATCCAGAGCGCTATTTATAATAAATACTTAAATTCCTATTTCGTAAAATATAAGATATTTTTTATTTTGGCCTATCAATTTTCGATTTATATTATTGATAATATTGATTAAAAAAATTAGAAAAAATATAGGAATAAAATTATGGCTAAAATTTCTTTTTAAAAGGATTTATTATATATAATTTAAATATTTAATTCATATAGAAATAACTCCAAGTACATATCAAAATATTTAGTAGGTAACCTAATTTATTTTTTATTACTACAAATGTATAAAAGATAACGAAAAACAAAAAATATAAATAAATTTAAACCGTTAAAATGTATATTTTTATATAAATTTTATAGTTCAACAAATTTTATTTTTAAATTAGGTTTGTTCCACATTAAAATGCGATAAAGAAAAAATTACATTTATAATGTATCTCTCTAGAAGAGTATTTGCATAAATTATTATTAGAATTTTATTTTTTTTTGCCAAAGCGAAAAAACCTAGGTCAATAAGATATTTGGTCGAAATATATATACAATACATATATATTATATTTAAAAGACCCTAAAGGATATTTTTTTATTTCATTTCTTTGGTGTCCAATATAAATCATTTTACCACAATTTTCTATTATATCGTTTACACCGGAGATTATTCATATATTTACAATAAATAATATTACTTGAATTTTTTTTATTTTTTTTCTATATTGTTTGTACATAATTTAATAATAAAATCCAAAATAGTAATCATCATATAATTTATAAACATAAATTTTTTGATTACGT
>OZ023273.1:3576393-3729975 GCA_964007475.1 Hybos culiciformis | reverse complement strand
ATTGTCAGCCTTAGATTTTTGAAAAAGAGAGTTTTTAAATTTTCATTTGGTCATATTTCTATTTTGGGAACTACCTCAGTTGTTCATATGATTTTCTCTTGAATAGGTATACATACTTATGCCTTGAGCACAGCTAATACCGCAAAGCAATTTTGAGCTACCGTAAAAACCGATTTTCTGCGTTATTTCTTATTTATTTTAAATAAAAATTATGAAAAACTAAAGATATTAATTTTATTGATTTTTTGTAAAAAGAATTTCTTAAAATTATTTCATAATTAATTAGAAAACTGAATTTATTTTTTTTTTGCTCCAGAAAGAATTGACTACGTCACAAAATAATTTTTTTGTCTCTTTTTCACAGCGTTTCTTTTGCATTGAAATTTGGTTTTGCTGCATTTTTCTGTCACAATCATATTATAAAAAAAAACAAAAGCAGTTCTTTGCAGTTGATTTTTTTGCTTTCAGGTAAAATTAGCTGTGAACAGGTTTCCGGAACATTCCTTCAAAAATTGCTTTGCGGTATTAGCTGTGCTCAAGGCATTATATTGAAGCTCAGAACTAATAAAATAAAGAATTTTTCATACAAAATTTAAAAAAAAAAGCAGAATAATAATAACAATTTGCCTCAATTTATATAAAATTATCTGAACTTAATTTACTTTTATTGATAATATATTTATTATTTATTTTTTCAATTCTAGCTCCATTTAACTGAATTTAATTAAGAAAAAAAAAAAAAAAAATAAAATTACTTATTGAAATGAAAATAAAAAATAAAAAGAAGAAGAAGAAAAACAATATCATTTTCAGCTCTACTATACAGTATGCAATATTATACTAAACTTAGTTAACAGCAAAGTAATAATAATAAAAGAAAATAAATATATAATTTCAAATGGTGTAAATTAACTTTTGATTATGACGAGAAAATTTATTATTATTATTTTCTATTTAGCACGAAGAATTGTGGGTACAAGTTCACTGCACCTGTATTCAATAATTTCAATTTCAATTTGTTTTAAATTATTGAACTCAATATTATTTTTTATGTTACGGAAAAAGGTGAAAAATGTTTTAGCAATTTTCTATTAAATAGAAGAAAAAAAAAAAATAGAGGAAAAAATTCAATTTAATTTTTTCAGTTTGTTTTGATATTTTATATATACCTATATATATTTTTTTTTATTTTTATCTTCTCAAGATTTTGATTTTCTTAAAATATGTGCGGGAGAAAAGTTTATATGTATATAATGGTAGATATAGGTTTTCTCAATGAATTCAATTTTAAATTAAACAAATAATTGGGTTAAATTTAATTTTAAAAATATTTATGCTATGAATTCGAATAAAAAATAAATAATTTGAAAAAACGTTACAAAAAAAAAAAAAAAAAACAAATTGAAAATATTTGATGAAAATAGAAAGTCAAATTTGTAATGAATTTTAAAATTAATAAAAAAAAAAAAAAAAATTTATAAATAAAGAAATTAATTGTGTGTTTATTTCAATTATAATAATTATTTAAAAAAAAAAAAAACAATTTATTCCATTTATTGAATTTGTGTTTTTTTTTTTAAATTTATATCTCTTCTTCTAAACATCTAAAATTGTTTGGTTGAATTGTCTTCAAAAAATACTAGTTGAAAGTTTTAAATAATTTTCCAAATTTTCGAATAATTAAAATTTGGCTTTTGACACTAAACAGCATCACTTTTACTTATCTATTATATATGATATAAAAAACCATTTCTGTCAGTCTATCTTCTCTAAAAACTCATGTTATCACTTTCACACATATAACATAGTGCAATTTTCTCGGCATAGTGCATTTGGAATAGGTGACGAGCAAAGTACACTACAAAATGTTCTGAGAATTTCGACATAATGAACTCGAAGCTCAGATTTGTTGTGTGTTTATGGATTGAATCTACACGGGACCCATCTGACAGGTGGGGTAATCGTCATATATGTACGGCAAAACTAAAAATATTGTTTGCCCACGATCATTAACATAATAAAAATCATTCAATTATTGGTCCATTCAATAAAAAAATTAATATGTAATTATATGTAATATACAAAAAAATTTATTTCATTTCATTTAACTGTGTTGCAGCGCACACCGGAAATCAGATAGTGCAAAATACAGAATTTTAATTGAGAATTTTTTTTATGTACTATTGATTAACATTGATTAATAGATTAGTTATGCTTGACCTAACGTACACGGTGCAAAGACTAAAAACATTTGTGCTGTTTATGATGCTGTTTATAATGTGACACTTAAAATAATCAAATTTTTTTTTATTTGATTCGTTTGAGCCAAATAGAATTCTTTGATCTAAAAAAAAGTTAATTGTTTATATATTGTTATAAATTTTAAAATTTGTCTCATCAATTGCGTCAGTTTTGTCAAGTCTCAGGGATTACTTTATGAAGGATAAGAAGTTTATTTATATTTCCTTTCGAAGAGAAATGTTTTCGAAGAGTTTCCTTTTATATAGCATTATGTTCTTTGAGAAGATTTATTATGACACCATTACGAAGGAACTTTTACTCTTTCTGGGTGTTATTTTTATATATGACATTTAATTTGTTTTAATTATCATATAATTTACTATAATTTCGCTGTTTATAGATATATTGCTGTTCAATTAATAATCTCTACCACACTTGAAAATTGCTGACTTTCACTTTGATTTTAATCATATTTATATTTATAATCATTTATAATTTAACCTCTATTAAAAATATTTGAATATTTACATACAAATTTTGCTACCAGAATTTGCATAACTATGCTAAAAAAGTAAAATGTTTTAATTTGATTAATAAAATGCGCGCTCATTGATCGCCAAAAGTTCCCACGCAAAAATGTGATTTTTCTTTTAATTTTTTTTTTTTTAAGCATAATTTTTTACTTTATTTTTTTTTTAAAGTATGTTTGAATCTATAGATACACATGATTTTCTTATATGAAGTTTTTAATAATAATAATAATAATAATAACAATATGATTATAAATTATTTATATAAGTTTTAGAGAACAAGTACCTATCTAATATTTTATTAATGATGAATTTTTAAGTGAAAGCAGCAGTTAAACTTGTTGGACGATATACTAGACGAAATATATTGTTTTTTTATTTTTTTTATCCTAAATAAGATTAAAGTGATATGAATAGGATGATTTTAGTTCAAGATGCAAAAGTTCATTATACTGAATTATCTCCCATTTATTATTATAAATATTATTTATATAAAATAGTGTGTTTGTACATAATTCCACTATCTAATCCCATACTTAACAGGAAAAGTTAAATGCAACCAAAGAAGCTTGTTTTATTTTCCAAATAATTTTTGAATAAATGAATAGTTTTTTGATTAATAGGTTCCGTAAGATTTATGTCATTTATTGCCAAGATATATATGAGAGAACTCATAAGATGCTGTAAGTTATACATTTTTCCTCAAAAGAACTTATTATGGCGGAGACATACTTTTAATTGTAATTGATACAAATATTTTAATTTCACATCCATTTAATTTTCAATAAATTATCGTTAATCCAGAACAAAAATTGTAATACAAATATTTCCATTATTTGTTAAGCTTGGGGCATGCAAAAATCTCTTAATGAGACTCGGACAGTACGGGGGTTTTACAAAAAAAAAAAAAAATGTATGCTTCCAATGTAAAACAAAAAAAAAAACTTGTACATATTTTCTATACCAAAAAATTATTGTTAACATCATTATTAATTATAATGTGAAATTTATATGCGAATAGTCTGATTTCATATACAGAAATTTTTATTTTTTTTATTTTTATTTCTGAAACTAGATTTTTTGAAATATATTTATTACTTATGCATATATTATTTAAATAATAAAGAGAATATATATTATATTCATTCATGACAGTAACCGAGGTCATTTATTTCACATAACAGTACAGTAGGTCACACTTAAAACTTTTTCCATTTATTTTCTTTAATTGAATTTTGCTTTAATATATTTAATGTTTTTATTTTATTACAACTTATGACATAAAATTGTTATTATTTTAATAATTTCTTTACAGAATGTTAATCTAGCTATAGGTCTCGTGACTGAAATTCTAATTAACGAATCTGAAAACCTCAATCTAAGATTAGTTTTAAAGTAACGAACTAATAGAGAATTTTCATCAGAATATTTATATAATTTTATGCATATTAAAATTTCCATCAGTGAATATATGATGTTGTATATATAACTTCATAATCTTTAATTTAGACGTACACACATTTTGATTAAGAAATTGGGGTTAATTTAACACTCTTAACCTATTCGAGATCAAGAAAAATGTAATTGAAATTATTATAAAAATGTTGATAGCATTCAATGAGCATAATTCAAATTCAACTACCATACATATAGCACAATTTTACATAAAGCCAAATATATTAAAAATAATGCTCCATATATTTAATAAATAAAATAATATTGTTTTTTTTTTTTTTTTTTAATTTCATTACATTTTTGTGTATGTAAATCACATAATTTTTTGTTTCTTTTATTATATATGCATTAAATAAATGGTATTTTAGTTTTTTTTATTACCATTATTAGTGGTTATACGAAAAAATTTTTAAAAGTAAAAATAAACAAAATAAAAGAAAGATAAAATCGTTGTCTAAATGAAATTTTTTTTGCGCATAGTATATAATGTAAGCACAGAGAAATATATATTATACACAGGCGAATGATTTCATAGAACTTTTTTAGTATGAAAAATAAATGGAGCTATGGAGCTAATCTGCACCAGTTATTTCGTAGTTAAAAATTTTTTATGAAATTATTCCTCTGTGTATTGTTAAATTTCTCTGTGGTATAAGGCTAAATAAACCATAAGCAGCCAAATGAATACATGTTTTATTTTAATTTTTTTTTTTTTAGAAAATAAATAATGAATAGCGAACTTTTTGTTTTTTTATTTGTAAGGTACCATATATATAATATTTTAAACCAAATAATCTGGGCCATTTAAAAGTAGAATGTAATTTTTTTTTTCAAAAGAAAATATAAAATTAATGATGATTTTGAGCTTCTTGTCTTTATAGATAATTCATTTATTTCTTTCTTTTAATATTATTATTTTTAATTTATTTATTTTACTTTTTTTTTTTGATTCATAAGAGCATGGCTAAGTAAGACATAAATCATGGGCATAACATTTAAATGAGATCTTATTGTTTTATTTTTCATTTATATTGGCAGTTAAAGTAATTCGATATGGGAAAAAATAAAGCTGAATATGTCCATGATTATACTTGAAAAAAAAAAAAAAAACATTGTAATAATAATAAAACTTTATTCAATTTTTTTTTTTTAAATTAGCAAAATTTTTATTTTAAAAGTCATTTTCTCAGGTTAATTGATTAAAAAATATTGAATGCTTTTTAATTAAAAAAAAATTAATATAAAAAATGTATTCTATGAATACGTGAATAATAACACCTCAACTCATAATAACAAAAGTTTTTAGTGCAAATCCTTTATATGGGATCTTTTAATGGATTTTATTTGTTGTGTTTCAGTTCTATTGTTACTCTCTCGCTCTATTATTCTCTCATAAATTTAAATTAATTAAAAACTCGTCAACAGATCGATCTGAAATATTGCTGTAATGCATTGGACATAGCCAGTACAAAATTTCATCTCGTAATGCTATTATACTACGCACACAACATAAATTATATTATCCTGGGCTGTAGCATGAGTAATTTTATGTTAATTCCGTGGCTAAAAATATCGTTTTTAACGAAAACTTATATGCTCAATCAATAAAATATTTCAATATATTTATTTATTTAACTCCCTCATAAAACAAATTCATAAATATACATTAACTAAAATTATAGGTCATTCAAATTAATTAAAATATTTTTTTTTTATGTGTAACATTTATGATTTTATGAATATAAATAAATTTATGTACAGGGAAATTAGTTTTTTTTTTTTTTAAGTGTTGAGAATTATGTGGTAATGCTAATTAGTGTATGCGGATAAAATTTTTGTGAATGCTGTGTTTAAATGTTTTTAATTTATTTATTTATGATTTTATTTTAATTTTTATTTTTTTCAATTTGAAACATAAATCATAATCATAATCATAAAATGAAAATTTATTTTCTTCGAAATTCCCAGACATTTTCTGATTGACAGCATTTTAGATACATTTAAAAAAAAAAAAAATTTTGCATGCATATGTACCAAAAAAAAAAAATAATAATAATAACAAGGAAAAATAATTCTAAATAAATAATTAAATTTTACTTAATTTTATTATCCTCAGTTTTGAGGAAATCAAAAAAAAAAAAAACAAAAAAAAACATGATCCCAAAGTTATGAAACAAGGTAATCGCATCTTAAAATATTCAAAGTTTATTGACACTAAAAAATTTTTTTGTATTTTTTATACCGTTGCACCTTTTTTGAATATAACGTTATTATCTTAAAATTACATAATTGGGTTCTTATGCTAAAATTTGAAATTTTACGTACTAATAAAAATAGTTTTCAAAATAAATTCATTCTTAAATAAATTGAAAATATTTATGTTTTATGTATAAGCTTTAATATTCATGTTCATTTTTGTAAAAAAAAAAGTAAATCTATTTACATTGGGATTAAAAAGAGAGTTTTAAAGATAATTTATTTTTATTAATTAAATATTTAAATTATAATCAATAAAATTATGAACACAAATAATACTAAGTTTTTTTTTAGTTAGTTTTATTTTCCTCTATAAGTATAAAAGTTTTTCAACATCATTTTTATAAGATAGGTAAAAACTAAATTTAACTGGTGATGGATATCGTGTGATAAAAAATTATTAAAGAAAAATTTAATGATTTTGGTAGGTACAAAGAATATTTAAATTTTTTTGTTATGTTTAATAACTACTAATTTTTTTTAATTTTAGGTTCTAAAGAAATTGAGTTGGGTAGGTTTAAATATAATATATATATAAAAATAAAATAAAAAAGATGAGATAATTTAATAATTTTACTATAAATAATATTATGCAAAGAAATTGTAGGTTAAAAAAAATGTAGATATACCTATACTGTTATGCACAAAATTGGTGGACATTGTGCCGTCACCCTGAATATGTTTAAGAAATAGTAACTAGTACTTATTTTTTTTTTAACGTTTATTGACATTGATTTTTTCCTCTGAAGTGTGTAATCAATATTTTGTGAATTATGATAAAAAGAAAAAAAATTTGTTTGGGAAACTTTATTGTGTGAATGGTTTTCGTTAAATAAATAATTATATGGAGAGTTGGGACTAAAACGTATTAAGACAGGGAAAAAAGAATTTAAAATATCCAGAAAGGTGAAAACATCAGGAAGATATAATTTGTACTTGCGGCATGATAATTTGATAGCATAATATTATAAATTATAATATTTTAATTATGGTGATGATTTTGATGTTTTGTCTTAATGTTGTATATTTTTCTCTGAAATATTTTCTAGATGCACTGGTTACTCAAAAAATTCAAAATAATTTTTTATATATGAGAGAATTATTCGTATGCGGTACACAATAACCTAGTAGTTATAGTTAAACTTAATTTCATTTTTCGAAATAATGTTTAAACAAAAAAAAAAGAAGACAATGTTGACTTATAATCAGAGTTAAAAATTTTATTTTTTTCACTCCTTCGCTCCATTCTTTGCAAAGGAAATAAAAAATAAATAAATTAAATCGCTCTTTGGGAACGAAATTTTAAAAAAAATTTTTTTGCTCCCAAAATAAAAATAAAAAAAAGAACAATAAATTACGCTCTTTGGGAATGAAATATTGTTGTTTATTTATTTCACTCCTTGTAGAACATTTTGTTAGGGAGTGAAAAAAAAAAAATTTTTTTTCGATCTTTACTAGGTATAGAAAATAAAAACAAAACAAAAATCGCTCTTGGGAGTGAAATAATTTATTTTTATTTTTTCGTTCCCTAAGAGAGAATTTTTAAAATATCGTTTAAAATATTATTTATTAGATCGTTTTCATGAAGAGCAATAAGAGTGAAATAATAAAATAAAATTTTTAACCCTGCTTATAATTCACATAGAATTTAAAAATGAATTTTGCATATTATTTCACACTTATTTCATTCATTTATACAGGAAATTCATTTTTTTTTGTTTTTTTTTTTTTAACTTTTGGTTCAAGAAAAACGAAAATGTTAAAAGAACTAACAAGAATTCTATAGTCCACTGTTATAATCTTTAGATTACCGCCATCATTGTCTGCACATCGTGTCTTTGTCCAATTAAATTTTCATTACATTCAACTCAACGTTTATATATATATATTTTTATTTGTAGATAAAATAGAAAGATTCTCCCACAAGAATCACGCTTAAGAAAAAAATAACACATATTTAACTCCTAAAATTTTACGTAAAATTAGCTCAAAATATTTTATTCTATGTACCTATATATAGAAAAGTTTAAGCATTGATTTTAAGATTCTCTGGTGTTTTTCTTTACTTTTTCTTTTTCATTTCTTCTATTTTAAGTTTTATTGTAAGAAATGCGTGGTATAAATTCAGATAACTTTCAGACGGAAGATTTATAAATTCATGGCGAAATCCTTGACCTTTTGGGATAGAAAGTTTGACATCTGCTGCTATAAAAATTATTATTCTGAAGAAAGGATTATCAGCTGAACATTAATTTAATCAATCATTCGAGATTTTTCAAAAAAGCTGGCACAAAATTCTTTGAACGAAAGTTTCGGAGAATCGAACTGCCATTTTAAAGAAGATATTGGAGAAGAGAACTGCAATTAATATCGTATCTGCACTTGGACCTTAAAGCTGACCTTTGAGCGGAACTGACCTGTAAACTAACCTGTGAACAGGCCTTTCTGATACAAAAAAAAAGAAAAAAAAATAACTAACCTTTGCGTAAAAGGCCAGTTTGCAGACAAAAAAAGTTAGTTTGCAGGCAAAAAAGTTCAGTTGGCATTAAAGTTGCAAACTTTTCAGCTTTTTGCTTGCTTTTTTCTGTTTTTTTTCTATTTGTTGGAAATACTAATTTAAAAATAAACAAGATAAAAAACAGTTTGTTTACATTTCTTTTTATTTTTTACTGTAAAAAAATACAAGGGTTTCTTTAAGGTGACCTTAGGAACTAATCTTTGCAGACAAGTGCAGATACGGTATTACTAATTATTTTGCATATGTATGAAAATAATTCTATTTCCTAAATTTCATAACATGACAGCAGCACTTAGATACATGATATGATTCAACTTCACGAAAGAGTTAAGACTAAATATTTCTTTCCTATCTGGGTATATTTTTGATTTTGTCATTAAATAGCTTTTAATTTTAAACTTTTTGGATAATTTTTTTTTTTTTTTTTTTCTAATTCATTCAGTAAGATCATAAGGATTTTATCTTAAAGCGTATGGGTTCAGTATATGTAATCTAAAACAAAGTTCAAATAATCCTTAAAACGTTAAATCTATAATCTATGAAAGTTCAATAGAAGTAAATACTTACATAATATTTTCTATAAAGCCATTATTTTTATTTTCTAACTAAATTCTAAATACAATTCATGGATTCCATGTCTACGTGATTTATATATGAACTGCAAAGTGTACAGTAGACAACGTTGGCGATGGAAAAAATGATTCAATGACAAATATAGGAAGGATTTTATGTGCTCAATAGTTTATTACTTTATTTTCAAATACTATTTTTCTAATATATATATGTTTGTATAAAATACAAAAGAAAATCGGTAAACAACTGAAATTCAAAGAATTAGAAAAAGAAAATTATATATAAAAAAAAATACTATTTATAACGACATATTATTTCATTCAATTCACTGAACAAAAAAACAAATTTTTGCAATTTTGTACAAACAAATTAATTCAAATTGTTAATAATTTAAGATACAGGCTAACAATATAATAAGAGCATCAACAACTTATATTCAACGATTTCTATAAACTTGGATTTATTGAGAATTGTGAGAAATAATTCAAACTTAAATTTCAAAGAATTTAAGTTCGTAGAATATAGAAAATTTACCGAAGAAGTGGCTTGTAAAACTTTTGGTTGAGTTTTTATGTGTTTAAAAAACTGAAAACTAAAAATTCATTATGACAGGAAAATTGTTTCAGTGAAATATAAGTGTATAGTTTTACCTTTTCACTCATAAAATTATATTTGAAAAAAAAAAAAAATAAAATAAAATAAAAATAAATAAATATAGAAAATAAAAAAAACAATATATATATATTGTATATATGTATATAGAAAAAGTATTGAATTATTGCAAACATTATTTTCTTGTTTCAATATTTTTTTTCTTTTTTCTAATAATTTTTGGTTAGAAAATGCCAAATGACACTAATGGAAATGTTGTGTAATTTTAACGTGATTTCGTTAAAAAGAATTTTCAGTGTTTTTTTTATTTATTTTTTTTTAAATATATTTTCCCTTTACTTTGAACTTAAGAGTTAAGAATAGATGTTCATAGTTGACTATATAGTTTTTTGTTTTATTATTATTATTATTATTATTATTTTGGTTATATGAAATTCATAGGATAATCATTAAATATATAGGTACCTTGTTATTTAAAAAAAAAATAAAAAATAAAATAAAAATAATGCGTAAACAATAAAGTGAGAAAACAAACGTCATTGAAACACTATAAAGCAAAACATAATAAAAAAAAAAACAATATTTTTTTGAAATAATTATAGTTTACATAAGATTTGTAGGAAAAAAAAAAATTAAAAAAAAAATCAAATAAAATAATTTTCTTTACAAAAGCAGCACATTGCATTGAAATGAAAAGTCACATAATTTCCTATATTCTAGGAAATAGAAAGTCACTGTAAATTACTTTGAAAAATTATGATTATAATCACTATGAGACAATGGACTAAGGAATGTATTTACACACTAAAAATAGTGAATATATAATGTATATATACACATAGAGATCGTATATACAGAAATTTTGTTTTTAACTTTTAGCAGGTTTTGAATATTTCGCACAAAAACTTCTCTTTCAATAATTTGATTTTTTAATAAAATTTTTGCTGTAACCAATATAATTTTTTTTATTTTTTTTTTTAGGTTTATAGTTAATAGTAAAACAAAAATTCATAAAATAAATCAGGTTGTATATGAAAATCGATTTTTGACTCATTAAAATATTATTATTTTAACGATTTTTAGAATTTTTTAATAGACATACCATATGCTTTATGTTTACTAACACTATAAAACGCGGCGGGCGGCGGCTTTTTATTTTTTAAAATTGTACATTCAGGTTAATGAATAAATTTGTTAGTTGATATATTATATTTCAAATAATAATTTTAATTTAATTTATTATTTTTTAATTTAATATTTTTATTATTAAAGATATTTTTTTAAGTCATAAACTATAAGCAATTAAAGTTGTTGTTAATTTTTTTTTTTTTTTGAAATATATTTTAATTATATTCTCATGCATCAGAAATTAAAAATGTAAGTATGTATATAGGTAATAATGTAAGAACAAGATAGATTTTACTTTAGTGACCATATAGTTTTAGTATTTCTTATGTTGTTCTAATATCATTTTGTGTTATTCCAGCGCACTTGTATATACACACATAATCGTCCTTGTTAAGTGGCATTGTATAAATTTCACTATAGGTTAAAATAACAGACTTTGGTAAACCTTATATAATAATTAAATAAGAAAAAAAATGTACACTTTACTTAATACGGGTTTAGTAAAATAAAAAAATAGAATTTTTTTCAGATGGTCATCGCGCATTAGGTAGTTTGTTTATTATATATTTTATAAAACTATTTCTCACTGAGTACAAATTTTATATTCGATGTAGTGAATAAAATGACTAAAAAAAATTTTTTAATGTGAATTTACAAAGTTTTTCCTTTTAATCACACTTATTAAAGATAATCTGGATCTTTGCAAAAAAAAAAAAAAATAATAATATAAATAAAAAAAAAAAAATTGCCCTCAAGTCAAAAATAATATCACGTATTAAAAAATTTAAAAAACATTGGAAAATATTTATTTGTAATTTATTGAATAAAACTAATGCAATAATGCCAATTATAGCAAATAAGAAAAAAAATTCGACATGAAAACTAATTAGCTAAACTATTGTTGCTATATAGTTGATTAAGCATCACACGAAGTTAACACATTTTTTTTTTTTATTATTTTTTTTTATACATATATACACATTATGTTCATATATGTTTTTTAGTTTTGTGTTCTTCAAAGAAAGCGGCCTATGTTTTAATACCAGTTAAATTATGTACATAATGTATATGTATTTATGTTGTTTATTGCATATAGTTTTTATTACAAAATTTTATATTTTTTTTGTCAAAAAAAAAAAAAAGAAATCCCAATAAGGGTTGTGTGCTTAAGTTCAACAAGGTTGATTAACGCGTTTCTATAGAGAAAAGATATCCTACAAAATATGCTCTCATTAAATATATAGGTATAGGTTATATGTTTTATTTCAGCAATTATTGAGAATTGTAAATATAGAATAAAACAAGTTCAATAAATTTCAAATATAATGTATTTTTAAAAAGTTTCACATTTTTATTAAATTATTAATTTTAATTTTTTTTTTCTATTATGATTAATTCTTCGTATTCAAACTGAATCAATTTATCAAATTTAAAATTTTTTTTAGTAGAGCCCTTATAATATAAAAAATATACGATAATAAAAAAAAATCGCATATAAATATCTTATCATAAGCGATATTAATTTAGAATTCATAAATAATTGAACTAATTTTTCAAATCAGCACATTATATTTCTTTTTTCTAATAAATTTATTTATTTCTACAAAAATAAAATCATCTTAGCTTGTTACTATATCAAATATATAAGATATTAATTTATCCATTTAAGTATTGATTAAGAATGCACAAAGCTAGTGAACTATGTATTGATAATTATCAGTCTATTGCAGCTATGAATATAGATAGTGTTAGTCATCAAGAAGTTTATCTTTTTTGTGCTCATTTAAGCCGGTTCTATAAGTAAGCACTCGAAGAAGTTTTTTCTATTAAAATATTTACTATAAAATCGACTGTAATTTAGTTTTTACATAGTTCATCTTTTTTTTTTTGTATATTTATGATATTTATAATAATTATGTAACAAAAACTACTTCAATCACCATAATTGTAAATATATTAATATTACTCTAGTCTACACTATCAACAACAACCCGTTTATTAACAATTTGTAAATAAACTGTGCCCACATTTATTTAGTACTATTTCAATTTAAAAACTCGTCCAATAAAGTTAAAATTTTCTAGCCTATAATCAATTATATTTTAAATTAAATTTTAAAAAAATAAATATAATAAGTAAAAAGATTAAGTGATTTAAACCATTAAATATTAAACATAAATTGAATTTAATATTTTTCCTTATTGAAAATAAATCATGAAATAAATAAATATATATATTATATATATACATATAATAATATTTATAATAAATATATACACATATATATATATATTTTTTTTTTTTCATTACACTAATTGAATTATGGTTATCTACATGATTTTAAAAATATGTAATCATAAAACAAAAAAAAATAAGCAATAGATTATTAATTTATTTTTATGGGTGGTAAAATAAATTACGTGTTAAGCTGGCTAAGTAAATATGATTTGGTAAAATAAGATTTAGTTTTTAAGGCGCCATTCATTTTCTTTTAAATTTTTTTTTAATTTTTTTTTGTTGATTGAAATGCAGTGAGAGAATTTTTTTTTATTGATTTGGTGAAATATTACATACATACATTATGTATAGATAGTTAACGGCATTTTAGAAATATATATATGTATATATTTGTATTAATTTAGTTTTTTTTAAACTACTTTCTTTTACTGCAAATTGTTTCCGTAGTAGGTATATACGAAATTTTTATTCTTTATTAATTATGTTTATGGTTTTTTAGTTAACTAATACCTATAATTTAGGTTTTTTGGTCTAGTCTAGATTTAGAATAAAATATTTTTTTTTTGTTGAAAAAACTAATTTAGCAAAATCGACAAAAAACAATTTTTATTTTAATGAATGGACAATTTTTATCTTTGTTTGTACTTTTATTGTTTTTTATCTTCAACTTGAAACGAAAATTAAACTAAATATACTATTTCAGATGCTGCGATTTATGTAAAAACGCTTATCGCAGATTCTGTGCACTAAATTCTGCTGCTAAATTCAGTCCTATACCAATAAAATTAAACTTGATATAAAATCCATAAATCTATTATATACGTCTATTATAGAATTATTTAAAAAGAAAATTTCAATCAATTTGTCTACATTTATTTATTTTGATTTGAAAGCTTAAATTTTAAATTATCAGGACTTTTGGTTAAAAAAAAAAAACAAAATAAATAAATAGTTTCGTAATAGTTCTTCTTATGATAATATCAAATTAATTTGTGATAATTTGTTAACAACAAATAGACAAGCTCCTACTACTGCTGCTGCAAACTATATTCTTATATTATTACTATACAATACTACTATAATTGTTTACCTTTATTTTGCCTACAAAAAAAAAAAAAAAAATCTAATAATAATATTTATTAATTCAATAAATTTATTTTTCCAATCTGATCCATGAATCTAAAATCTTTAAGTTTGATTTAACTTTTTTTTTTTGTTTTTTTGTTTTTTGGTTAACAAAAAATTTTCGTTTGTTGTAAAAAAAAAAAAAAAATACAAATTTTACCGTTTTTAACATGCATCAGATAACATTTTGCTGCAATCTATTTTTCTTACATTTAGGTACCTACTTATAGTTAAGCAAAAAAAATAAAAAATAAAAAATTAAAATAAATAAATAAATATATACAAAAAAAAATCTCTTGTTTATCTTTTTATTCTATATTTAACAGATAAAATATTTAAAGTTTTTTTAGTAGTTATAAAAATATTTTTTCATGTAATTTTTACGACGAAAATATAATATTAAAAAAAAAAATTTTCGTGCCCGTTAAAATCAATTGATTTTTTTTTTATTTATTTTAGTTGCAAAATCTTAACACGAAACAAAAAAATAAATAAAAAAATTTAGGAAAATATTTATAAATTTTTATTTTTATTTTATTTATTTTTGTTCACTTAATATAATTTTTATTAATATTTAAATTTACTAAATGTAGCATGATGCCAAAATAACATGTTTTCTTATTTTTGAACACTAATTGATAGTATATATATTCTTTCGCTAAAGAAGTATCTTTGTTGGCTATAAACTCTATGTCAATATATCTTTTTTTTTTTTTGGCTTGCTATTAGATTTTAGTAAATTGTATTCTTATTATAGATATTTTATGGCCGTACAACTTTTTGCAAAGTATCAAGGTAGATTTTTTGTAAATTTTGGTCTTCCTATGTAATTATATTAAATTAAAGTTGAAATCTTATAACTTCATTCTGATTTATCTAATTTTTTTTAGTTAAATCAGGCCCTTCAAATAATGAATATAAACAAATGAAATAATAATTACATAATATTTTCAACATATTCTTCTATATATAATTAAAATAGAGTTGTTTAATAGTGATATTGTTACGGTGAATTTAACTACTTAATATCTTAGTTAACTATCAAACCTTTCGGCACCTTAACTTAATGATTCATTAAATTTTTGGCTATTAAAAAAATCAAGCTTATAAGTTTATGTAATTTATTTTTCAAAATAGATTAAATCTATTTCCTTATTATATTCAAACGAATATAGAATATAATAATAATACTGAAAAAAAATATAATTTAAAAGCAATTTTAAAAAATAAGTTATTAAGGGTAAAAGATGTGCAATATATACAATATTGGTAAATTATTGTGAAAATAAAAAAAATATCTCAATAATACATGTTATAAAATAATGCATATAATTTTTATTTTTGTTAAAAGGGTATTCTTCTGATGATAACATTATAATGTAATTGCAGGAGAAAATATTCATAAAATTGGAAATAACCAATAATAATTCTTTTTATAGATATACCTATATTCTTATATGTATATACAGCATGAACAGTTCAATGTCCCAAGATATCATCTATTTCAAGCGAAAGCTATAATGTATGAATCATATACACTAATTTTTATTTATTTATTTTTTATTTTTTTTTTAAAACATGTACCTACTATAGTATTCATAATGGTGTATCATGTTGTATTTACATCCATATACATATAAGATAATTTAAAATAAATATTGTATATGTTGAATTGGTTTAAAACTAGAATGGATTATCCAATCATGTTTTTTTGCGATATTCCAAAAAATAAGAAAAAAAAATTATTATATTATGCATAATATAGATCAGGCTTCTCAAACTTTTTTATGTTGTGGCTTTCTAATTTTGGAATTAAAATTATAAGGTTACCCCAAATTTTAAATGTTCAAACAAAAATGATCCGAAGTTTTATTTCGGAAATTTTGCTCTAAAGCTATATGATTGAAAAGCTTGATGTTAATTAAACTTCAAAACAGTTGATTTCCGATAAATTATATTTTCTTTGTCGTTTTTCACAAAGTTTTGAATGTATTTTTAAAACCTTAGGTAGTAATCCGATGGAATATCTATTAATTCCTCTTTGAGCTATACCCAACCATTATGAAAATGAATATATTTAAATGTTAATGCAAATATCATTCTTATCTTATAATTCCAATGCACATTTATTTTTTGGGAAAGTTTTCACAGCCCCCTTGTTTGAGTCTTCTTGTTTGAGAAATACTGATACAGATGATATAGTTTATTTTATATACTTGATAAAAATCTTAAATATCAGTATAATATTTATTTCGAAATTCCTAAGATCAACCAAACTCAATAACTAGTAAGAACTTTTAACTGTATCACAATAATTATTCCCATTTTTAAGCTTAAATATTATTATTAAACTTCATTATATTTTTGGGAATATTTGTTTTCTTATGTACCAACTAATTAAAAATTATACCTGTAATAATAATTATTGGTGAAAAATAAAAAAAAAATTAAAAATTCTGAAATAAAATTTTTATTTTCATATAAAATTCCATAGAAATAATATATTATTGACTATGCAATTTTATTTTTTATACACTTATGATTATGCATAGGCATTAAAAAAAAAAATAAAAAAAAACAAAAATAAACAAACAAATAAATAAATAAGAAATAATAACGCTTTTGCTTGTCAAATAATGTAAATGTATCTTAGGTGGCAGAATAAAAATTGCTACAACAAAATAATATAATTGGTCTAATATATAAATAACAATAAAATGTGAAACTTTTATGGTATTTTTTTTATGTTGTTCTTTTTTTTTTTTAAATTATATATAAATCACAAAATAAATTTGCTCTAGTAATGCAATAACTTCACAAATTCATTGTTATTACTATTATTATTATTTTACTATTTTGTTATTGCTAAATAGTTCCTTTCTTAAAAGGAAGAAAAATAAAAATATTTTCTTAATGTTAGGAAATTGAGCTTCAAAAAAAAGGTTAAAGCAAATTAAAATAGCTGTGGATGGAAATAATAATAATAATAATATGGTGTTGATATTATCGCATATATTTTTCACTTTATCATTTGAAGTATACTTCAATGTACATCCTTGTTATCCTAAAAATAATATTTTTTAATAAATTCAATGAATTCAACTTTATACAATAAAGAAATAATTAATTTACTAAAAAATGATTTTAAATTTAATTTTCCCCATTATTACTGTAGATCTGACTAGTGATCAAACTATTAGAATTATATTTTTCATAATATCAAAGCGTTTATAATTCGTGTTTTTTTTTACGTGTAGGTTTGTTCAATTTTTTTTTCACAGTTTGCTTTTTATTTTCAAACAGGAATAGCAAAAGTGACAAAAAATTTATTGTTATTAGGTTTGCTTTTTAACATTTGAAATAATTTTTATTGAATTTACCGCCAAATGATAAATTATGGCGCAAATTATTGAACGTGTATTTTATATTCTTATTGGTATAAAAAGAACGATGTTTTTCCTTTTTAAAGTAGCGTTGCGTATATATATATTGAAAACTTCAAAAAGGGAGAAAACTGAAATCTTAAGTTAAATTTAAGCAGAATTACAAGGATTATTATTGAACATAAAAAAATTGTACAAGCTCTTTGAAAATGAAGTAAATTAGTCCATTATTAAAAAACTATTTTAAGAATTTAAGCTTATTATATATGAAAAGTAAATATATAAAAAAAATTTAAAAATCCTATGACAATAGACCACCTACTTAAAGTTTTTTTTTTGTTTTTCTATATAAATAATATTAACATATTATTATGATAATTTATATATAGGAAAGATTTTCTTAATGTACTGAATAATTTTTGCAGACAGTCTTTATTAAAATTTCGGATATCAAAATGTAAATATCTTTGCTATTTAAAAAAAAAAACAAATAATTTTCTTAACAAACATTACATACATTATGTATGTAGAACATATCAGCATAAAATTATTTGAATACAGAATTATTAAAAAAAAATAAAAAATAAGAACAAAAATATAAACATTTTAATCAAGATTACTAGCTTTGTAACTGTCCCACGCATTATTTTTACTTACAAAACGGTGCATTAAAAATGACAATAAAAGGTAATAATCTAAGTCACTAGAAATATTTTTTTTTTGTTTTTGATAATGAATAAAAGATTCATTATGCTAAAAACAATGTATAAACTATTTCTAATACAAAATTTTGCAAATGTATTTTTCATATATGTATGAAACATGATATTCGTTAGGAGAAATTTGTTCTAACACTATATCATGGTAGGTTCACTTAGAACAAAATTAATTTCAGTTCTTAATGTGATTCACCTTTCAACCACATGCGGCGCTCTTGTTTGTTTACGTTTTGTTTTATTGTCAACCCAGCCGGCTGAGCTTTTTTTCTTATTTATTATTTTTTTTGAAATAAAAGCGTTTGGACGTGTAGGTGATTTATTTTGAGAAAAAATTATAAATATCTGGTAGAAATAAATAAATAAATAAAAAAGTTGAATATATTTGAATTTTAATTGTGGATTTTATTTAAAAAAAAACAAAAACAAAAACAAAGTTGGATTTATTGGAATTTAAGTTAATTTAAGATTAATAATAATAATAATAATAATAATAATAAATTTAAGATTATACATTTAATTTATTAATTAATAATTAGTGCAATAAAATAAATAGAATTTTAAGTGAAAATGTTAGAACACAAAGTGATATGAACTAAAAAAATTAAGAAAATAAAAAATTTGCTATAAAAATAAATTTATCTTTTATTCATAATTTTCTTTTTTTCCTGCAAATTTGAATTTTAATAATTTTATTTGAAATATTAGAAATAAATTACCACCTACAAAAATTTTATTTTTTTAGTTCACCTTCCCTCCACAAATCCACCAGGCGCTGTAGTAGATCTTTTGAGTGGGCCATCTATTACTATATCTTATCTATGCACTATATGAGAATGATTCGTAATTTTTTCAACCATTGAAATGATATAATAATAAATTGTAAACCGTATGATGGTATGGTGTGTTTATTTTTATCACAATATGTTAACCGAAAATATTTGCTTTTATTCTGAAGGAGCTGTGTAACACTATTTTAATTTGTCGCAATTTGTACTATACTACTCAATTACAGTATTATAGCTTGTTTACACTTAGCTAATTTAACATGTTCGGACAACGAACATGTTCCGTTGGTGTTTTTAATGTTATTTTTTCATAGTAAAAAAAATTAAAACAGAAACACGTTCATCAACATGTTTCTACAAAAACATGTTAATTTTCGGGGATGAATGAGTAATTTTTGAATAATATTTTGTTAGGCAATATTCAGTATGCATTAATTTTTATTTGGTATGTCATTCTTGACTTTGAAATTTTATAAAGGTGGAGATACACTCAAGATGAATGACGCGCGAGTTCGTAACCTTGACACAACTTCATATATTTTAACTTTTTTGGGCGCGTCAGTTCCTTTGAGCTTATCTCCGGTATTATTTGAAATTGTTTATCTGACAGAGCTAAACATGTTAACATATGAAAAACATCGTTTGAACGGTCGATTTTCCAAAGATGTTTAACTCCTTTCGAACATGTTAAATTAGCGAAGTGTGAACAAGGCATTACGGCAAATCCGTATAAACCAGATGATGTCTATAACCCAAGAAATTTCTATCTATGATAAAAATTTGGAGTTATTAGGTTGATTTCGATGCAACACTATTATAATAATTTCAACTAATTTCAATTACATACATTCCTGCATACTGCCTTATAAACAATAATAATTTTCAAAAAAAAAAAAGAAAAATTAAATAAAATAAACAAAATTTATAAAGAAAAGAAATTCATGGCCATAAAAAGTAGTGCAGTTACATATTTTTAAATGACAAAATAATAAATATTTTTAAAACATTAAAAACAATTTTATTTTATTTTTTTTTCTAAAATAAAAAAGGAAAATTATTTGACCCATTATAACTTCATATGGTAATCAAGAAAATTCCAATAATGCTGTTTAGGTTTATTTCCTTTCAAATGTAATAATGTTGATGATGACTTTTAGATATGCCGAGCTTAATATTTGCAGATAAAAAATTATTATTTTTTTCCTGTTTTAATCTTTGTGGAACATTTTTCATAACGATTGAATATTCGTAAAACATTAATAAATAATTAATTAACATTATTCCGTTTATAATATAACATAAATTAGTATATTTATTATTTACGCTGTTTTATAGTATAGTATTTACGCTGTAAATAAAATGTTAACATATTTCTAATTTTTAAGGTTGAGTAAATGAAAATTAATTATAAACAAACTTTTAAATTTTAAAGATTCTTATTTAATAAAAAATTTGTAAAAGATCGTCTCTCGGTAAAGAATCAAAAATATATATGGCAGCTCATAGTAAGGTAAATTCGCGTTATAAAATATTGAGCGAATAAGTTCTTGACATATGAAAAAATATTTTTCTTAACCTAATTGACATAACAATAAATTTTGAGTACATTATATCTGAGACAAATTCAATTATACATAAAAGCATAAAACAGAATTAGATGTTACTTAAATTATCGTAATAAAAGAATAATTTAATATCAAATTATATATTAATAATAAATTTAATATCTCGCAGAAAAGTTTCATTCAGGATCTAAAAACAATATTGATATAGTATGCAGTTGTATAAATTTTTCACTCCCACTGGGCAAAGTATAAATTATTGCCAACAACTGTAGCAATTTTTTTTTCCTATTATTTTTTTAAAAATAGTGTAGAGGGTGTTTGATGATAGTAGAAATTATCACATTTGTTCTAATTTTTTAATACCAATTTGTTAAACAGATACACAAAATATTTGTCAGTTGGAAATATGGATTTTAGCTGTGCGCAGATAATAATTCTTGTCTTTTATAACCAACACGGTTCAATTGAAACGCCCATTCGCAATATATAAAATTAATTGGAACTTTTAAGAAACAAATTTTTTTTTAAGTTAGCTCCATTTAATGTAAATAAATTGTCTACATTATTAATCTTTTTATTAATTTTCGAACTGACATTGTACACTACTGTTTTCTTATTATTACTTTTTTGTACAGATAAAAAAGTAGGGCTCTAATTTAATAGTAATAGTAATTTTTAGATAAATTTAGCTCTTGAATTATTTATTTTTTAATCATAATTTATGTTTTCTATTTTTAACAAAAAATACAATGTATTGGATATTTTCAGTAGTTTTATTCAAAACACTTCGTTAATTAAATTAGCCCAAATGGAAATAGAATTTTTCTTGTAGTTTCATTTTTATTATTATAAACACCTGCTATGTGAAAGACATCTAATAATTTCAATCCCACAAAATATTTAGTCCTAAAAAAAATCAAATTTGAATAATATGTTTAATCATATGCGGTCGTAATCATGCATGATTGCAAGTGACATTTTTCATTTCGCCCAAAGAGACTTTTAATGTTTAAATGATTAATGAAGACTCCTAAATTTCGTTATTTAAAAAAAAAAAAAGGAAAATTATTTAATGGGAACACTGTGATTGTTTGCATGTGACTTGTTAATCATTTTAATGTGATCGGTAAGTTTTATTTACTTAAGCTCGGTAAATGGTATCCCAATAGGAACTTAGAGGAGTAATGACAAAAGTCATCAATGAAATCATCGACTTTCACGCTTTGAAAATTTCATTAGGGACAAATTCATTTGGTAGTAATTAGAAAATAGATACTTGATTCCTTTCTCGATGACAATGTATACGAAAATGTCATCAACAAAAAAAAGTATTCGGAATTCTATGAAAAAATAACTGTTAATTTAAAAAGATAGAAGAATAATAGCAGATTTTTTTGTTTTTATTCATTTTAGTTTTTGATTTATTTTGAATAAACCAGAAAAGAAAAAAAATTTGTGGAAGCGTTTCATTTTGATATATTCCACCTGCTCCTTTTACCGATGACTTTGTGATCAACAAAGTCATCAATGAATTAGGCGGCCATATATATGGGAATGTCATCGAGATTTGGGAGTAAGAAAGCCGTCACCGGCAGCAACTTTGTCTTAAGGACGTCATTGATGTTTTCATGCTTCCAGTTCCTATTGGGATATTACATGCGTCAATACACATGTAATTATTTAATTAAGTAAATTTTATTTACATTCTCTGTATTAAGTAAATTGTATTTACATTCTTCATTTTGAACTTTTGTTTATTTTTGCATTGCAAATGTATTGATTGCAACTACCTCTCACATTCGCATTAAAACAGTATACAAAACATGTTAATAAAATTTGTTATACAGCTCGTTGTGTATATACACAAAAACACATGGACACTTGTCAATATTATATCACTCTACCTAACGGTCTCGTGATATAAGTATTGACTCGTGTCTATGTTTTTTGTGTATACACAACTCGCTCGTTTTAATAACAAATTTTCTTCACATGTGTTGTAATCTACTATATATTCAAGCTAATCGCGTACAAAATTCTAGTCATCATTCAAAAGAAAATTTTTCTCACATAAAATTCTTAAATTGTTTTTAATTTGCAAACAAAATTATTCATTGATTTAATTTAGTTATTTTCTTATAAAATCAATTGTGCTAAATTTATTAAAAAAAAAAAAATAAAAAATTATATACATTTTATTGTCATTTACGTGAGCAATTGATATGCTCACATCATTTGTGTTCTTATTTTTTTTTTTTTAACTTATTTTTGCTTTTTAGAAAAGTTTGAAAAAAAAAAATGAGAGAATAAAATTAACTTTAACTTTTTTTTTGGTTTATTTTTCTTATCATTTTTAAAATATCAGAATTATAGATGAGGGAAACACTACTGACACAATTTTTTTTTTTTCTAAAAACTGTTATAAATTCACCTACAACTTATTTGTAGTTATTTATATATTCAGTGAACAATAATAATAATAATAATATAGAAAAAAGTTCACAAAAAAAATAAAAAAGAAATTCTTCTTTGATGAGCACAAAATTTTGTGTTATTTGTTGTGAAAAAATAAAGATGCACAATTTTTGATATCTTTTGCTGAATAAAAAAATAAAATAAAAATATAATAAAAAAGATATAAGAAGCGTTAGACAATTTCTTAAAGTTCATTTTTAAATTAAGTAGATATAACTCTCAATGAAAAATTGAAACAAAAAGGTGATTGAAAATATTCACGTACCCAAATCAAAATTTATAATTATTATTGTTTTATATAAAAGAAATGACATGATTTTTTTTTTCAATATTAAAGAAATTATGAAAATTTTAAGATTTTGGTATTCGTTTAAATATATATAATAATTAAAAACTACAAATCGTGTTAAACCTCAATCATGAAACTGACGTATTTTCTTTAAGTCTGATATAGTTGAAAATATATCGAAATATATCTAAATAATATATATATACACAAAATATTATATTTAACGTCAAATCACAATAGTTTTTCCATATAACTACAATATCCTCAACAACAAATTAGTTTAACATTAACATGTTTTTTTTTAAAAGGCTTCAATTTTGTTTCTTCGAAATTATTCGACAATACATATATATTTGATAATGCAAATAAAAAACATCCAATAATTAAGGATTCAAAAGGGCTTAAATTGAGTGCCTCTCTCATTATATATGCTTTATCTAATTTTTTTTATTATTTTTTTTTAAAAATATAATGTTGTTCATAATATATAAAAAAATTTTACTTTTGAATAACTCAAAAAAAATAAAAAAAAATAATCATGAATTGAAATTTTATATATTTATTTTTTCTGTATTGTTTTTAAAAAGATATTTCACCACATGAAAAAATCCCATAATAGTATAATTTTACACCACCAATATGAAAAGCAGCATATCCATCGGTAGAGTATATACTAGTATCAGAGCAATATTAAATTTTATCTAAGATGAATAAATGTAAAGCAAGAAGGTGAGGTCAAAGGGTATTTGGGTGATTTATTCAAAAGAATTTTTAAATATAGTTTTCTCGTTCATATTATATGAATACATTAAAGTTTACAAGAAAACGTGAATTTTTTTTTATATATATTAAATTTATCTTTCAAAGAAATAGATTGGACTGATTTGAATTGAATGTGCGTTTAAAATATTGTTCATCATAGTAATTTTTTTTTATGCTTAAACTTTTATTTCAGTAAAAATACAAATTATTGTTAACCCTCCAAAAAAGTTATAAATGAAGTGATCCAGAAATATTAAAATTTAATTAACTTTGAGAGGCCTTAATAATTAAATAACTTTCAATGCATAATACACTGTTGAAATATTGAAGATTTATTTTTCAATATTAGTTTAAAATAAATAAATTTGTTAATTTTTTCCATAAAATACAAAAGTGCAAAATAACTATTTGATTAAAGTTCGATTCATCCTAATCAATATATGTAAATATTATATATATTTTAATACTATATTATTATATTATAAGATTTCATGTAAGTTATTATAAGAAAGAAAATTAATGATGGTCCTTATTTTCTAATTTGGAAATATTAAAAGCTGATCAGCATGAAATGTGGATTTTAAAGATGATTTTATTAGTTTTCAAATGGTTTTTAAATGTTAACATTTCATGAAATTACAACTTAAATAAATTTATTACAAGTTTAACTGGATTTAAAATGAATTTATATTTTTATTAAATTTATCATAGATATGTGATCGTATTCAACATAGACGATGAATACATTTCGATTATTTTAGTATTATTAAATGTTCATATGTAACATTGTATTTATTATATGCAGAACATTGAACAAATTTCTGTCAATTGCTGGTGGTGCCAGGGTATTCCTAAAGTGATGTAATATTCAAATCCACAAGTTATTAAAAATTCGAAAGAGGATCAAGATGTACGTTAAGATAAATTTTTATCATTTTTGATGGAAACCTAGATAAAAAGAGAATATGACAAGTACAAATGGATTATTGATCCAGAAAGCTCGATAGCAATTCAAAACATTTGATATGAGCTCTTTCACCGGATTTCATAGTTGAGATTCAGTTCTATTTTTAGTCTCTCGCTCGCGTTTTGTCTCAAAATTTGCAAAATTTGATCTAGATGACGGGAACTGGGCTAATTTTTAGTTCTTAAATTCCGGGCCAATCAATCAATCAATCCACGCGACCAAGTTAATATAAAGGATTTAATTAAATATAACTTCATACACATACTATCAACTTCATACAAGAATCATTTAAATAAAAATTGGAAAACTCCTTTTTTTTTTCTTTTACTATTACGAAGGTAAATTGAATTCTATTTTAACTTTCATATTGATTATATTATTTTATCTAAAAGATTTCTTACGATCTTATTAGCGGTAAAGCAACATATAAATTTCCTGATGAAAATATTTATAATGCAGTTAATTCGTTATTAATTTCTAAAATGAGAATAGACAATTGAAATTAAAAGTAATAGGAAGGAAGTATACTTTAACTTTTGACATGATCTTCTTATTTCCGATTATAGATATTTTAAAAACGTAAACAACATGAACGTAAACAACATGAAGCATATTGGCATATTAAAGAAAAACGAAAAAAATAAAAAAAAAAAACCTTCAATACCGTTTTTATGAGGAAATTATGTAATTTTAAAAGTGCGGTATCATTGATAACATAACAGATTTCAAAATATTGTACATCAAAACAAACATAATGGTTTTCTAACTTACATAATTTTTTATGAAATGAGTTTGATTCTTTTAGTTGCTGCATCAGAGCCAACCTTGTGTACTTGAATGTTCTGGCAAAAATAAATAAATGATGGCACTCCAAGAAAATGTGTACTATATTAAAGATACAGACAACATAACATTTATATATAATCTTATTGAAATTTTAGGTAGTGGCTCATGTCATTTGCTCTTTTCAAAATATACAGATTGGAATTAATTAAAGTTTAGTGCATCAAATTTATGAATCTATATAGACTATAGATAGACTATAGATAAATAGTAAATTTCTTATAAAAAAACTTTGCGAATGTTTGGTGAAACCTATGATTACCATTTTATATATGCAAAAAATTTTTTATGTTTATATATTTGTTTTAAATTTTAATGTTCTACCACCTACTTTAATTTGTTTAAATTCATTCAATAACATTAACTAACATTAATTTAAACAACTTGGTAGATGTAAAAATTAAATTTTTTTTTTTAACTACCTATTTAATGTAAACAATTCAAAAATGATTTTGCGCGTAATAAAATAATAGTTTATTTATTTAATGTACCTTTCGATTTACAATAATTTTCTAAATGCATTCAAAGAATGACTTGACTGCGGTCTGAGAAATTTGCTTCAAATCTAAAAAAAAAAAACATGAATTTAAATATAATATTTTGACTGAGAAAATAGGATCAATTTATTGAATTAATGTTCCTACCTAGATTAAGCACTTAGTTGAGCACTTAGTCACTTAGTCTTAGATTGAGCATTTAGGTCACTACAATGTCACATTATTATATGAGCTGTATTTTGCTTGACTGCAGTATCTTTTCGAAAAAAGAACTTAAATAAATTAAAAATTCTGTTCTCATGTTCTTTTTTATGGTTGCGCCTGCAGTACTATCTGGAATAGTTTTTAAAAATAATAAAAAAAAAAAAACAAACAAATGCACCTTGTATTTTGAATGTCGCATTTCTAAAAAAAAAAAAAAAATGTTTTCATGTTAATTAAATTACTAATCTTATAGCTTCTTTTTTATTTTAATCTATCAAGACAAAAATATTAATGATTTTATGTTTTTTCTCACGTACAATCGATAATTCTTTAAAAAAAAAAATTTTTATTGATAGAGTCAGACACTATTTTAATCATTTTTTTTAAGATCTTTTCGATTTTATATTACTTTGCCAAAGAGTTTTTTTTTCTTTTTCTATAAATATTTGAAACTAATATCAGAAATATAACACTAAGTTCTCTATTTACAACATAAAATACATGATTTCTTTTTTGTTTTGATTGTTTTTTTTTTATAGCTTTGATTTTTCAACTTATTTCCTTCTAATTACTTACTTATGTTTTTTTTTTATTGTTTTTTCATAGATTTATGTTGCATTTTTATATGCAGCCCAAAAGGTTATTTTCTTCCGAATAACTTTGGCATTATAAGAAAACAAAAATTAATTTTAAACCGAATTTCCAGTTTCAGACTTAGAGAAAGATGACGAAGAATGACATGTGGGAAACCGAGCAAAAAGTATGAATTTGACAAATAATTTTGGTATATGGCTAAAGGCAAACTAAGAAGCCATGGGTTACACAAAGCACTTACAACATATCACTTATACTTACATTGCTTTGCAAACATCAGCATAATAAAGCCTGCATTACATAAGCATAAGCATAAAAGAAACTTTTTCATCCATTTTTTTTTTTTTTTATTAGAATCAGTAAAAAAATTAGTTTGTTTTAAAACCTGGACGTTTTTAATTTATTTTTTGTTTCATTAGTATCTTCTTTTGTTCTTCATTAGTAAAAACCTTAGAGGCGTGATTTTCTTATAAAATTCATTTGTTTTTTAATTAGGTATAGTAGCTACCGAAATAAAAAAAAAAAATTAATATCTTTTTTTTTTGAAATTTTAGAACTTTCCGGTATTAAAGAAAAATTATATATTTATTATTTCTAAAATGTTATATTAAAAATGAATATTGAAAAAATAATTCTTAGATTTTTTAGTTCTCTTTAACATAATTAAAAATAAATATTAATAATTTGTGATTTTGAATTTTGAGTATATTTAACTCGTTTCAACTTAATGATGATAGCAAACGTCCCATATGAAAATACCTGAAAAAATGTGCAATGAATAAAAAACTCTATGTGAGTCAAAAATATTTTTTTTAAACTTTTAATATTCTAGAAGCAACTGAAAAATTTTAATTGAAATTAATTAATTGATTTAAGTATAAACAGTTTTTTTTTTTTACAAAGAAGAATAATTATGAATTTAACTTACTGTTTTGTCAGAATTACCATTAAGAAAATACTTTTAAAAATATAACACAAAAAAAATAAAAAATATTAAGTTACACAATTTTATTTTTGAAGAAAATCCTGATCCAAGTTTTTAATAGTATATCTTTATCAAAAGGTTTTTCTCAAATTTTCCGAAATTAACACAAACGGAATATTATATATTAATCATTGACTTGAGAGTATATGAACACTGTCTTTGTGGGTACCTTTCTCTAAAATATTCTATATATATAGTTACAAAAATATAAAAAAAAGGCTTTAAGCATTAATATTATTGTTTGTCGAAAACCAAAAATCGTCACCCTCGATAATGTATGTTTTGTAAACGTCTCGCTATCTCATTGACTCTCGAATGAATTTTCTAATTCAACTTACATTGTTGTTTAAGTTGTCATAAAAAAAAACATTATTTGTGTTTACATATTTGGAAATGCAGATTTCATGCATTTGATTCAAAATAAGACACGTTAATAAAATTCTTTTATTAAAAAAAAATTATTTTTTTCACATGCATAAAATTGTTAGATTATAAAAATTCTAATATAGTTATAATATTTATAATATAATATGTTTCACCATGATTATTATAATATGTATATATGTGTACATTATTGCGCAATTGACTGACATATTGACATGTGAGCGCACCAAAACTTTTATTTATAATATATATATATATGTATAGTTAAATCTGTTTCTATAAAGATCCTTTTGCATATTGTAAATGATTGTAATAATAAATGTAAACAGTGATGTCAAAACTATCTTGTAATGCTATATTTCAATAAAATTACACAAATGTTTTCTAAATACAAAAATTCCGTGCAGTTTAATAAAAATATGATAAATAAATATATTTTTATTATTTGAAAAATATTATTTTCGTTTGACTTTTGGCCAAACTAGTAATTTTTTATGCAAATCAACTTGTTGGTTTTTTTAAATTTTTTTTCTTTCTTTAAATGAGCCTAAATTAAAGGTTTGAACAAATTTAGTATTTAAAAAATAGAGGATAGAAAGGAGAGATTTAAGTTATCCAGTATAGTTCGCTGTCTATATGGTAAGTTTACATTTTGATTCTTTTCTTCCTTTTTATAGATTTAATTGTATTATTAGCGGACAAATTTGCCGCTAAATATATATTTATATATATTTCGTTCTTGATTAAATTATTTTTATGGTATTCAGTCAACAAAGAATCAATACTTTCTGATAATTTGTAGCGAAAAAAATAAAGTTAAAATCAATTTCTAATATTTTTATTTATATGTATCTAAATGTAAGTACTTAATATAATAAAAAAAATTTTATAAATTATAATAATAATAACAAAACTATTTCTTTATTTCGAGAAAGAGCAATAAGGTTTCAAAATACCAATATTTTATTTCAAGATTTTTCATTTAGCTTATACCATAGCACACCTATATTCATGACTTTGGACTTAGCATGTGCCAGAAAATTACAGAAAAAAAAAAACAAAATTAAATAAAAAACAAACTAACATTAATATATATATATAAACAACAACTACTGGGCTTAATAGAAAACTAAAAAAAAAAAAAAAATAAATAAACTTTGTATTACACTATATAGATATATACCGTCGTAATAACAGAAAAGCATAAAATTTTCACGCTTTTTTATCTGAAATAAAAATGTACCTTTTCCTTTTATGCGCTAATATTTTATGGGATTTATAAAGTTCATTTTAAAAATTCAAAAAAAAAAGAAAAAAAAATAAAAAAAAAATAATAAAAATAAAAATAGAGGAAGAAATATAAAAGAATAAACTGTAATAAAGGAAGTAAAATATTTTGTTTAAAATAAACTTCATGGTTTTAACACTTTAATACAGTTATATTGTTATTATACAAATGTTAAAACATAGAATTAATAGAATAGTTTTATTTTATATAGGCAAACATAATTTATAATAATAGAAAAAATATATATAATTTTTCATTCAATATATACAGAACAAAACTTAATAAAAGAAGTCCAAAACACTTTTGACCATAAAATTTTTTGAGCTTTGAGAACCGATTTCGAGAATATAAACTTTTATTCAAGTATGTTTACAGCGTCAGTTATATTCCTCGGATACGATTGGAATATGAACATTTTCGGCATATACTTCAAGTTTTGTTCCAATAAAGGGCCTAAACATTTCCTAAACATTTCCTTAAAAACTTTTTAAAAATTTTGTAAATATAAAACTTTATACAAAAATAATTTCAATCCTTAGCCGAATTGTGGATTCCGAAACTGTAGACTCCAATCCTTTATTATTACAAATATATATGTTAATATGATTACAATTGTCAATACAAATCTTTATGTACCATAAATCACACATTTTTGATTCATTTTCATAATTTCGTTTGGGCTCATTTTTTAGATATAGAAAGAACATGGTTCAGTAATCTGTGTTTTCAGTAGAATTACAAGTACGAACGACTACTACTTATAACACCTTTGAGATTCGAATTTAATTAGATCGATTTTTATTATTTTTTAAATCAATACATAATAATATTAATTTTAAAATAAACTATTACTATACTATGGAAACTAAAGAAAACAAATCAAAAATTATTTTTCTTAATCTTGTATCAAATAACATCGAACATAAGAACGTGCGAATTATTTTCATGTTTTCGATTAGATAAGAAGTCATTTATTTGTTTAAAAAATTTTCCCTTTTTCACAGTTTAGTTTAGATTCTTCAGAAAAAAAAAATAAAAAATAAAAAAACAGCGCCAAATGTAAAAGAAATCATAAAACGTTTATAAATGAAGTGAAGTGATTTATTTTGAATTTATTAAAATAATATTCAATGCCATTTTAATAAATGAGGTAATTTTTATTTAAAATAATTTTTAATGAGAATTATATAATATTACTCTTGTTCGTACAAGGAACAAGAAGTTTTTTTTGCTTTACTTTTAGACATTAACCACTATACTTAAAATATTGATATTTTCAAAATTAGAAATATTGTAAATTTAGTTCTGTTTTAAGTTCAATTTTCTTGATTTTCGTTTACCCAATTAAATGCTGTAGCAGTTTATTGTACGGGCACTTTATCGTATGGATTATTTATTGTACGAACAATTTATCGTGAAAACACGCATCGCATGGAAATTTTATCGTACGGACATTTTATCGTAAGAACCTATGATGTATTCAAATGATAAAATGTCCTTACGATAAAGAATCCAAACTATACAGAGTTCATACGATAAAGTGTTCATACGATAAAGTGTTCATACGATAAAATGTCCAAAAGATAAACTGTCAATACGATAAACTGCATTACGATAAAATGTCCGGTTCCTGCTCCACAACACTAAACAAAAAAATAAATTAACAACACTTGAATGATTCCACATTCTTTAAGAAAAATTTTATGACATCTCATTAAAATTGTTGTCAGAGTTTAAATTAAGTACATATACTATATATATTCAAATTTAAAACAAGATGTGATTTAATCCTGTTTATTTTTTCATTTTCTTAGAAAAGAAAAATAAATTTTAAATGACATATTTTATTCAAAATTTGGACATTTTAGCTCTGTGTTCTTCTATCCAAAATTTAAATGAAAATCTGATCAAAATATCGGATTAAATTTAACAACGAAAGAAATTGTAACTCATATATATACCTATAAAATATAGTTTTATTTTTATTTCTGTTTTTTTAATTTTTATATTTATTTTTTACAATATTTTTTACCTTAAAATTGTGTTGGTGGAATTTATATTATTTGTTTTTTTTTTTCAATTTAATGCACATACATACAAATATATACATTGTATTATAAAATATATATAAATCCCTATTTACCATGAAATATTGATCTAAGATAAACATTATTTTTGATGAAAGTTCTGTTTCTCCCACAATTACCATAGTTTGATTTTTTCGCAAAGATAGAGCAGTAAACAAATTGTTTGGTTTTTGACCAGGAAGTGTTAAAATGAAAAATTTAATTTTTAATGTAACAATAATACCAATAGTAGTACCTACCATTTAAAGTTTTGTTTATTTTATTTTATTTTTTTTCTTATTGCTATTTTTTTTTTTTTTTTATGATGATGATGATGATGATGGAGTGCACGAGAATTCATTATTAATTTTTTTTTTTTTTTTTATTGCAAACCAATTTAAAATGAACATTGAACTGCAGTATAATATTATTGAAAAATAATAAAGTATGGAAACTTGATACTATTTATGTTATTGGGATGAAAAATTAATATAAAATTATTTTCGATGATCGTATAAAAAATCAAAGACATTAAAAAAATAAGCAAATGCATATTATTCAAAAAGCTTTGATATACTTCCACCAGACACTACAATTTCTGTAGCAGGATATTACAAAGAATAAGTGTTAAAACTTACCATAAACGGTATTCAAGAACTTTATTTGAGATTCAAGAAAATTTATTATAAATTATTATCTATATTAAAGATACTTTACATTCAAAATAATTTATTAATACTGTGATCATTGATGATTTTACATAGATTGTGTGTTTCGATGAAATAAATTTTGACCAGACTGTTGTTATTATGTCCATTAGCAAATCAAAGAAAATTGCTAGCTTTAAAAACTAATAGCGCTTTGTATTTTCAGGGTAGAATAAAAAAAAAATTTTTGTAAAAATTATATAATTTTTGGAATAAATACAATCCTACACCTGGTATTTAGATTGGCATAAAAAAGCAATAAAAATTTCAATTTTTATATCATGTAAATATATAATATTTGTTTATAAGAATTTTTTTTTTGCTGAGCGTTTAAAATAATAAAATAAAATTACTTAAAATAAAAAAAACACTGATAATTTCAAGCAATTATTTTAATTATCAAAAAGGCTTCTTCATTCGATAAAATTATATTTTTTTTTGGAAATTTTTTAAATAATAAAAATTAATGTAGGTTTCGATATTTGAGATTTTATATAATGCATTGATTTTTTTATATTTAGTTATGAATTGAAATGTATATTCATTCTCATTATGAGTTCTTAAAAAATTCTTACAAGTCAGAACGATGATAAAAAGATTTATTTTAGAGGTTGCTAACTTCAAAAAAAAAAATGTATACCTAATAATACACCTAATAATAATCAATGAATTTTTTCTAGGTTTTTAATTCTTCATAAAGTTAATTTTCATATAATTTTCACTTGTATTTATATTATTAATTCATATTTATTTGTTTTTATCTATATCTATATAATAAAACACAATTATATGATTTATTTTTTAATGGTTGTCGCATATTATTTGAAAATTAAATAATAATTTAATATTATTTCGTTTTTTTTTTTGTTTTTTGTTTTATTACCTTTTTTAACCATCCAATAATATATTTTCATTTTGCATCACATTAAGCTGTCAATAGATGACGTTTTTATTAAAAATAACATCAAAGCACGCGTCAATTTAATTTTTAATGTTTAAATTTGAAAAGATAATTTTGTATATTTATATTTTTTTAATAAAAGAATCTAATAAAAAAATATAAATACAAAAATGTATGCAAATTAAATTTTATTTAAACTGAAAAAAAAATGAGAAATTTTTATTTTATTAACTATACTAAATAGTGACACATTCTGTCATAAAAAATGCTTAAAAACAATAAAACTTAACATTTATATACGTACTTACCTATATAGAAGAAAGTTAAAACTTATATTATTTATTAAAAAGAAAAAATATTCAAAACTAGTTTTATTCTTATTTTTTTATTTTAAATATAATGTAAAAATTAAAGAAATTATATAAAAAATTGGGTTATCAAAAAAAATTTATGCCCACAAAAAACATAAAAAAAATGAAAACTGAGTAGATTACTAAAAATAGAATTTTATTATGACAAAAAAAAAAAAAAATATTTAAAATTTTAATAAAAAAAAAAATTATGAATAAAATTTCACCTAAATATTAAATGAATTTAAAATTTTTTTGTTGTTTTGTGCAAATTTTTTTTTGTTGTTTACATAATGCCATATTTTGACAAATATATTATATGGATTGAAGATACCAAAAAAAATGTATTAATAAATTTTTTTATCTGACAATACAGATTTCATATTAATTGCCATGATACATACGTTTAAAAAAGATGTTTTAATTAAGAGAACAAAAAAAAATAAATAAATAAGAGGAAATCATATATTATTTCCATTTTAAAAAAATATTTATTCACCTGCAAAATTCTAAAACAATTAACTATACCAAATTTGTTTTTTTTTTTAATTTTTTATGGAATAAATATTTTGACATATATGAGTCATTTTTGGGGGAGAAAGTGATTTGCGTCGCGAAAAATACGAAAAATAAAAATCGAAATGAATATTTTTGTTTATTTACTACACAAAAGATTTGTTTGCATAAGCATTTCAAATGCATATATAGGTATTTCGATACTCTCTGATAATAATATTGATCATTCGAGAAATTTACTGATTTATGCCTTGTTCGCTAATTTAACATGTTCGAAAGGAGTTAAACATCTTTGGAAAATCGACCGTTCAAACGATGTTTTTTGTATGTTAACATGTTTAGTTCTGCCAGATAAAGAATTTCAAATAATACCGGAGATAAGCTCAAAGGAACTGACGCGCCAAAAAAGTTAAAATATATGAAGTTGTGTCAAGGTTAAGAACTCGCGTGTCATTTATCTTGAGTGGAGATACACTTTATAAAATTTCAAAGTCAACCAAGTACCAAGTAAAAATTAATTCATACTGAATATTGCCTAACAAAATATTATTCAAAAATTACTCATTCATCCCTGAAAATTAACATGTTTTTGTAGAAACATGTTGAAGAACGTGTTTCTGTTTTAATTTTTTTACTATGAAAAAACACCATCAAAAACACCAACGGAACATGTTCGTTGTCCGAACATGTTAAATTAGCTAAGTGTAAACAAGCTATTACAGACAAAATTATTTTTCTATCGTGCTTCATTAAAGATTTTAATATGAAATAAAAACTATATAAAAAATTTAAGTAATAATACATAAAATATTTTTAATTTGCATTATATTTGAACTTATTCACTTTCACGATAGTGTAGAATAGAATAGAACAGTACGATTTATAATATTAGAATATAGAATAGTATAAATAGTGGTATAGTAAAAATAGTGGATGAATAATTAAAAAAAAAAAAATAATCAATGCATGTTGTAATCGCAGACCAAAACAAAAAATCATTTATGTCAGAAAATTTATTATTACCATCATAATATTTTGTTATGTAAATACACTAAAATAAAATCGTATCCCATATACCTAATATATGTATTTAAAAATTTTCGTTTTGGTTTTCTATTATTATTGCATTAATTAATAAAAAATATAGAACTTACATTATTCTTTAAATATAATTTTCAATATTAAATTGAAGTTTCATAACAAGAATTCCTCAGGGCAAAAAAAAAAAGGTTTTATTATTTTATTTTTATACATCAGAAGAACAAAATGATTTCATAAGAATTCTATTTATAGTCTTTGTTAAAAAAAATAAAAAATAAATAAAATATAAAATAAAACAAATTTTATTTTAAAATGTAAATTAAAGATCGCAAATCTTATAAAGTTGAGTTTAATTAAGGAAATATCTTTCACTTTATGCATTTACGGTATTTTTTTTTTTAGTTTTTTATTATTTCATTAATGAAATTAAAATAAATATATATTAAAATAAAATTTAATTTTTGCACTTGTTACTCATACATAAAGTTCCATGTTACCAAGCTTTTTTTTTTTAACCATATTAAAAAAAACAACGAAAAATAAAAGCAACCAAAAACTTCTACCTACCTATATACATATATATTATTGATAAAATAATTGTTGTTGTTTTAAAGAAAATTGTTTATAGGTCAAAAGGAAACAAGAAAAAAAAAAAGATTAAAGAATTAAATTTTTTTTTAAAGTTTCGATTCTTAATGCATTATCAAGATTCTTATCTCTTTTGCTGTGAATTAAAAAATTTAATTCATAAAAAAAAAAATGAAAAAAAAACCTAATAATAATGGTTCATTATGTTATTTTAAAATTAAATTAAAATATTTTAAGCATAATTAAAAACAATTTTGAACGGAAACATGAATATGATATGCTGGTATACTATGGATTTGTTTGTCAATCATAATTATTGTGGTGTGGGACAGCTAAACACGAAACTTTATAAATAACTCATCTCTTAATGATTCGAAAAAATTTTGACAGCTAATTCATCTTTAAATAATTTACAAAATTTTGAAATTTTGGAATGGAATGGAATATGAATGATGATCTTTAGTCTTTCTCCCTGACTAAAACTATTTTCATGGTGCCAGGACCTAGTGTACCGGAAGTGTAAATTTACAACATTATCCGGAACCATACGAATATATATAACTGATATCTGATGAATTATTTATTCACAAACAGATTGTATAGTTTATGTTCACAATAAATCTTTTTATCAAATTTATGTTTTTAGCAAAAAATTTATCCTTATCCTTTTTGCGAAAATTCCAACCCACGAATTTCCCTCCTTCGTTTGAAAAATTTGTAAATTATTAAGACACGGACGAGATGATGCGAAACCGAATTAGAAATCAGACGTCTTAACGAATCCAAGTTATGTTATTTAACTGCGCGCAGAATGTTTTATCAAAGTTAATATATATAAAAAAAATTTAAGCAGGAAAATAAAGATTTTTTTTTGGACTTACATATACAATATAAATATTAATATTGCCTTCATATTTAGTTGCATAAGATACAGTTTGTCAATAATAATAAAATAAGTAACAACTTTTTTTTTTATGATAACTAACAAAAGACGCAATTTATTAATTATTATGTATTTTTAATTATAAATTTTATATTAACATCTGCTATTTTTTTCTCCGATTTTTTTTTTTAAAGTGTTTAATCTCATTCACACGCAAAAAAAACAATATTTATTTTTCCATAATAATGTAAACACGACTTAACATTCTACTTGATTATCCGCGTGTAAAATTAATGCTGCATTGATTCATTTTGAACTTGGCATATACCTATTAAGAAAATAAAGAATAATAATAATATTGAATTTTGGGTCAATAAAAAACAATAATTTTTTTTTTATTAATTGAATTTGAGTTTAAAAAAAAAATGAATATACCTAATCGTTAGTGTACATATATTGGCAAAATTGTTGTTATGTATTTGTCTTCAATGTTGTTAAAATTGGAATTATTCATGCGTGTGCAAAGAGAAAGGATTAATTTTTTTTTTGTTTTCGTGGGAAGCTTTATTTTATATAAAAATGTTACACCTTTAATATTTAAAATACCATTATTTTGTATATTATTACAAAAATATTCAAGAATATAAGTAGTAACTGAAATTTAATATTGTTTAATATGAAAATTATTCGTATTATATGGTTTTAAGTATAGTTTAATTCAATGACGAAATTGAGAAATTTAATTTAATTTTTAAAAACATAAAAAAACTTCATTTTTAATAAAATAGTCAAATCAGTTTTTGAAGGTACTAAAATTTGCAATAAGAAGGGTATCAGGTAGTACACATAAATTACATTAATTTTTTTACTAAGAAATAATGCATGAATTCTGTAACTACATAAATTTCCAATAATATCAGTGTTACAGTCTTAATAGTAGATTACAATACATATTATGAAAATTTGTTATTAATTGCGAGTTGTGTATACACTCAAACACATAGACACGAGTCATATTCCGAAGGTCGAGTGATATAATATTGACGAGTGTCTATGTGTTTGTGTGTATACACAACGAGCTGTATAATTATTGATTAACATGTATTGTATACTGCTTTATATGCATTTGAGAGGGAGTTGCAAAGAGAGAATATAGAGATAATTTATAATAAAAAATAAAGATAAAAGAAAAAAAGGGAAATTTTCCACGTTAATTATACTTTAATTTCTCTTTCTTTTGAGATCAAAGAAAAAAAAAAAAATTTTCCACGTTAATTATGCTTTAATTTCTCTTTCTTTTAGAGATAAAAGAAGAAAAGGGAAATTTTCGACGTTAATTATCCTTTAATTTCTCTTTCTTTTAGAGATAAAAGGAAAAAAGGGAAATATTGTGAGTGTGAGAGATATTATTTTTGTTTATAGTATTACGCAGTTCAAAATGAAGTAAGTAAATACAATATAGGGAAATGTAAATACAATTTACTTCACAGGGAAATGTAAATACAATTTACATTTCCCTATAATTGCATGTGTATTGATGCACGTAATGGACCATTTACCGAGCTAAATATGCGAATGTAAATACAACTTATCGAAGACATGCACATTAAAATACTATACGTTAGTTTATTTCAAAAAATTTAAAATTTATACCTTTGGTTGTGGTATTTTAAAAGTTTTGACAGTTTTAACTAAATATAATATTAAGTTTTGATTAAAAATTGCCATCAAATTGAAAATAAAGAACACTACTGATGTGGTGCCAAGAGCAACAACTTTAAATATATATTTTGTGCAATAAGATTTTTTTTCCACTACTGTTAACTTGTCAACACACTTGTATCAATAATTTTTTTTTTTAAATGAAAGATATTGTTATTACAATATTATTATTTTTTTTTAAATTTTATAAATTTTTTTATATATAGATAGATTTTATAGCAATTAATGAGAATTTCTATTGTGAATAAAAAAAAAAAGAAGAAACAAAAACAAGAGAACCCCACAAATTCAATAACGTTTGACCAGAATCACCATTACACAATTTATGATTTTAACTCATAACTTCTTTTTTTTTTCTGTATATTTTTAAAAATTACTTCCTGATTATTTATATAAATTGAATATGAACACAATAGCCCAATATATTTTGCGTTTAATGTTCTTGGCTTTCAATAAAAGCTATTAAAAAATTGCAAAATATTTAATGCCTATATGAAATTTTATATATAAATATCTAAAAAAAAAAAACAAGAACTTAAAATTACCCGCATTTTACCACATCTATAAACATATATTTTTTTTTGTGCCTTAAAGGAATATTTTTAAAATAATTTTTGGTTCAGTACATTTTGTCGAAGAAAATGTTATTACACAAGTTCAATGTCCTCAATGTTGAAGGTGTTGCTGCGACCGTTGTATATTGATAATGTGTTTACAGTGGTAGTGGTTTCCATAGCGTACGAATCAATTTTAATATTTAAAAGTCCTTTGTATTCAGTGTTTCGTATTAATGCTGATTTTTCTGAAAATTTGACATTATAAATAAGTCCCCAATTTGTTGTCTCTCAAATTATAGCATAAAATGTTAAATGATCTTAAGTTTTACCATTTTTATTGTTAAAACGCCAAGCGATTATCTGAAGATGAGTTTCGGCGATGCTTGTACAAATATCAAAATGTCGATTTGAATCGAAAAATATTGCCCTCACTATAATTTATGAGTACTTTCCCAAGTTATTTTAGTCTCAGTTTCACAGTAGTGTCAAGTCAACTTTTAATCACATCACAACATATATATAACCTTTGAATTATAATTATTACATATTTGCAAGCCGCACATTCGATGAAACTTTAATTTTGTGTCAATATGTGAAAATATAATGTAAAAGAAAATAGTTTGAATGTTGATCTTTTTTCAGTAGTTTTACTTATCTAAATTTGATTCGCATATTATTTAAAACGAATCATAAATGATCATTATTGTTTGAAGCTACTTTATGTAATAGGTGTAGGTATATTTGGTATTTAATATTTATGGGAATTCGAATAATATACCTATTTTTTTTTTTGTTTTTTTGTTTTTTTTATTCCTCATTTCATATAAACTTTATTATTATTATTGTTTCAAATTGTGTGTTATTTTTATTGAATTCTTTTACAATTTTTTGTGCACTTCCTCTTATTACTTCAAGGTGCATTTTTCTCCAACGCATCAGGATTGCATAACATTGATTACATCTTATACATACAGCATAAAATATATTTAATTACAGTACTTTATGCAAAAGTAATGGCTTAATGTTGTTGAAAAGTGTTAAAGATTTGCAATAAATGTTTAGGCACTATTGAAAAAATAACAACATGAAACATAAACATAAATATTCCGTAATATGATTAATGGAATTTTATGAAGTTAAAATTAATTTTTACAATAATTCGTTTCAAAGTGGTGGAATATGATGGACCTATGTATATACTAGTTAACGAGCTAGAAATAAATTTATTATTATTAGTACTAAAATTTTCAATTAATCGGAATCTAAAAGTGATAAAGTACAGATCAGATAATTCTCTTTTGTTGCTATTCGGCTGCAACAACTCTTTTAGTTGACAAATTTTTCAATCTTTATATTACTGAGATAAATATAAATTTTCATTTGACTAAAGTTCGGAATACGCACACCCATATGGTTTTTGTGATAAAGTTAAGAATTAATAATTATAATTATTAAATGTTGAGTTTACTAATTTTTATGATTTACATAAAATTTATTTTGTACATAAAACAAAAACGTAGTTTATAAAAAGTGTCTTGTTTTTCTAATGTCAAAAGTAGTTTGGTAAAAAAAGGCAATTCTCATTATGACTACATGGCTACATTAAATTTAATTTAGAAAAACCGATAATTTTTTTTGATAATGACTATAACTATGTGGGATAGCGCATAGTAGGAGTGTTTGTAACATTTACGTGACGTAACTCTATTGTTAAACATATTTAAACTATGTGATTTTCAGATTCCTTATAGTTTTGAACTAATCTTAGGTAAGAACCATATTCTGAATTTATCTGTTTTTATTATATTTTATTTCCTCAAATATTCTTTTTAGTAAAAAAAAAAAAGAGATATTCCATTAAATATAAGTTTAGATCAAAAATAAAATGAATATTTTTTTTTTCTATTTTATATGAGTTTTATGAGAAAACCTATTAAAATTCTTAACTTAAATATGAAATTGTAATAACTTTAGCTATTTTTTTGTTGATACAAAATAAGATAAAATTCAATTATCAACTATATTGTTATTCACAATATCTATGTATGAATGTATTTAAATTTTTGTTTTAAAAAAATATTATAGGTACAATATTATAATTGGTAGTTTATTCTTGTAGAAAATCATTATTAAAACGCAATTTAGAAGTTGAAAACATCAGTTTTCTTTCCTTTTTTTTTCCAAAAATAAGTGTTATTAAAAGTTCTATTTCGAAGAAATTTAATTTTTCATTTTCGAAGAAGACGAATTTGTCAATCGAATTTTTACGAAAAAATCAATAATTTTAACTTTGAAGTTTTTCATCGAAATGAAAGAAACTTATAATAACTATATTTTATAAATAAAATTTGCAAAATTTTAGAATTAGGTACATTATATTTATATTGAATAAATTATTTTGATTTTGTAAATCTACAGTGCGCTGTGATTCAGAAAAAAATAAAAATATTGCCAATAGAAAGAAAATATTTTTAGTTTTTAATTGTTTTAGAAGGATAATATGTTATCAACGATTATTATCATATTAAAAATAGATGTGATGTGTGTGGCGCGAGCATAAATTGATATTACTCTGCCCACAAAAAGTTTTTCAATTCAATTATCTTAATACTTTATTATATAATCGAAACTGATTAAAAATTGTGTATATTTTTCTATATTTTGTGCACAAAAATTAATAATAAATAATGATGAAAATGAAAATTATATGGAAACGAACACCATTGTATGGCGCGGCGGCATTAATGAGTATTGAATTTATGAATTTTTTTGTTTTTATTTGAAATTAAATATATAATTAAATTTAGCTTATACAATTTAGCTCACTTTTCTCCGTCCACTTCATAACAATTCCAGATGTGATAAGTGTGAGGAAAAACGATAAATTCAATAAAATGCTAGTTTCCAAATGTTTGAATGACTCTACGGAAAATTAAAAGTTTGATGTTACAATTTATAATGCACAAATACTAAAATACATATATAAAATACATTTATCAATAATGCAGTTTGCATATTAAAAAAAAAAAAAATCGAATGGCGGCCGGCGCAAACCGCACAGAATATTTTCAAATCCACAGATTTTCTATTGTTTCCAAGCTCTTCATTGTTGTTACATAAATTACTGGTTATATAACTGAAAATTATATTGAGGTCTTAAAATTGCTACTAATACAAGAAAATAATTTTTTTTTTTAGTGTTAAATAAAATTTAATAAAAATATAAATTCAATCTCCCCAAGTTAATGGTAATACTGATTCATATTTGTAAGAATATAATAGAGTTTTAAGCCACTCTTTTTTATTTTCTGGTTCAGGATACAGTGATGCTAGTCCTTTTTCATAGGACAAGTCACATATAGCAGCAGCTATTTTTAAAGAGACTTCTGGTACACAGCTTATGGGAGGATACAATGAACCCTTTTCCAAATCTTCACAAGTCACAGATTCTGCTACAATACGCGCTGCACATAAAAACATATCATCTGGAACATGATGAGTTTCAGTTGCAACGATACCTAAAACCATACCCGGAAAAATGTATGCATTATTACCTTGACCAGGTTTAAATGTTTTGTTGTTTATGGTAAACGGCGGGAATGGGGAACCCGAGGAAAAAACCACTCTACCATCTGTATGTGTGTAAGCTTCTTCAGCAGTACATTCAGCTTTACTAGTTGGATTTGATAGAGCGAAAATTATGGGTTGTTCATTAATTTCTCCCATATTTTTCAAGACCTCTGTCGTAAATAATCCTTTCTGACCAGTTGCTCCTATTAGCACGCTAGGCTTAATTGCCTTGACTGATTCCTCCAACGTCTTAAGATCTTTATGATCTTTCACATATTTTCCCTTCATTCCTTTCAGATCACCCTCTTTTCGATCTTTCGTAAGCAGACCGTGTTGGTCGAACATCCATATTTTTTTGCGACATTCTTCAATATCCAATCCTGTTGATGCCATTGCGTTAGATAATGCATCAGCAATTCCACAGCCGGCCTCTCCAGCTCCAGCAAATAAATAGACGTGGTCCGTAATTTCTCTACCTGTCAATCTCGGCGATGCAAGAAGCCCACTTAGTACAACCGCTCCTGTTCCCTGAATATCGTCATTGAAACAGCAATACACATCTTTATACTTCTTCAAAAGTCTAAAAGCATTACTGTTGCCAAAATCCTCAAATTGAATTAGTGTATTTTGACCATAAAGTCTAACAGTACTTTCCATAAATTCCTGTACTAGTTGATCGTAAAGTTCACCCCTTATTCGTGGTTTTCTAAGTCCAATGTAATAAGGGTCATCTATTAATTTTTGATTGTCTGTCCCGACATCAAGTTGAATACCCAAGCACTGATAAGGAGGAACTCCAGCCAGAGCAGTTACTAAATCTAATTTACCTACTGGAATGCCCATTCCATGAGCACCTAAATCACCTAAACCAAGAATTCGTTCACCATCTGTGACAATAATTACTTTGACATTTGGATGAGGCCAATTTTTCATTACGTCATAAACATGACCAATATCTCCAATGCTTATAAATAAACCTCTTGGACGACGATAAATTAATCCAAATTTCTGACATGCCAGGCCCACTGTTGGAGTGTATACAATTGGCATAAATTCTTCAGAATGCTCTATTACTAAACGAAAAAATAATCGTTCATTGTAGTCTCGCAAATCATTTAAATAGAGATATTTATCAAGATTATTTTCTATTAAATCCAATTTCATTTTAACCAATTTGGCTTGTTCGTCTTGTGTACGACAACAATGTGGCACAAGCCCATATATTCCCAGAATTTGACGCTCTTTATGTGTAAATCCTAGTCCTTTGTTCATTTTTGGATCTCTAAGATAATCTAAACCAAGTATCATATTTGCCGATGTACCTGTGTTCCTTTTCGAAATGATATTAAATAATGTTAATATCATTGAATTCAAATGAGGTCTTGGAGTTTCTTGCAACGGTAAAAATAATCTACTAATAAATTTTTTACTAAACATTTATGGCAAAAATTTTCAACACTAATATTATTTATAAATATAATTTGTAGTCACTTCATTAACTACTTTTTTTCTATAATTTTTGAAAATTTAAAATCATTGAAATGATATTTATTTAATGAAATTTGACATAATAAGTTTGACATAACATTGATTTTCTTTTTGTTAATAATCATAAATAAACCAAGGTATAATTGTATATAATTTTTATATCATGCTCAAACGAAAAATTTAAATTATAAAATTTTATAGTTTTGAGCATATTATTAGAAAATTAGATATCTGGAACTTTCGTGAATTTAATTTAAAAATTAAATATCTTATGTTCTAGTTAATGATACGAAATGGAATAAAAAAAAAAAAAAAAAAATAGAATAAGTTTAATTGGACATCTCAGGGATATCTTATCTTCATTATTTTATTGTTCTTAATTTTATCATGTTCGTTTTTTTTGATACGCAATTCATTCACTTTTTATAGTGATGGTCTTAAAGTATTTTTATTTAAATTAAATGTAGGTACATCGTCGGCCGTCATGGTGTAGTGGTATTGTCATTATCCTACAGTGTGTTCGGTCATGGGTTCGTTCCCACCTCGGACTGGAATTTGTGTGAATTTTTCAATTGTCCACTTGATTTAAGTGTTTGGGTTTTTTTTTTTTTTTTTATAATATGTATTTTACATTAATACATATGGATGAATATTATATAGAACCCTATAATTGCATGTGTAATTTTTTGCTAATTTTCCCTATTTTGTTGACGAATTAAGTTTCTAATAGTTTTGTGCAATAATTTTTTTTTTTTTTTTTTTTATAGATTCTCGGGAATAATTTTTATTTTTATAAACGCCTTTATTTTTCAATATTCGATTAAGTTATTTTCAATAATATTAAAGTTTTCATACTGACTGGTAAATAAAATATTATGTAATTAAAATATTAAAAAAAAAACCTCTTTGACCAATTTATTTTAAAATTTATGAATATTGCGTGATTTCAAAATTAATGAAATTTAAAATATAATTAAGTTCTAATTAAAAATTTATTAAGATATTATTAAAAAAAAAGAGCACTGTTAAACCTAATTTTTAGGAGGGCAATCGAATGAATGCCATTAGAGGGTATAATTGCATCACAATTTCGCCGATCGAATCTTTGATTGCTTCAACATACCTTTGGTACAATTAAGGATTCGATTTGTACTTTTTTTTGGTTAAGGTTGACATCACATCGATATAGCGATAATAATAAGTGATGAGAATATCGCATTTATCTTTATTTTAGATTTTTATTTTTTCTAAAATAAAATAAAATATTAATTAAAATTATAACGTTAACGTTTAACATAAACGTGTCTCCTTTATCACAATATAATATCAATTAAATTTTGGTTTCCAAAAATTTCCAATAATTCAAAAAAAACTGGGAAAATGATAATTTGTTGGTGATCATTAAATGATAACACTGAAGTCCAACTGGATTGCACGCGATTACAAAGAAAAGAAGAAAATTTAGGAAAGTGAAAAAAATTATTGCAGGAAAGCTATTTCGTCATATTTGTTTTCCAGAAGTCATATAATGAAGCTATATGATTTAAATAAATTTTTAAATAAACGACCATCATAGGTCATATATAGTGATCATCATGCGCGAAAATTATCTACACTGGTGGGCGAATGAGTTTACGTTTTTCTTTGCTTTTTTTTTTTCCTTCTTCTTTGCATTATATTGTTTTTTTAATTTTTTTTTTATTATTTTATTACTCTTCTTTCACTTGAATCAAATTATAAGTTTGTGCAAGAATACATATAAACAAAATTTTTTAAGAATTATTTAACCGTTAGACCTTAAAGTAAAAAAAAAAAAAAAACTTTAATTGAAATTTTAAAAATATTATTATAAAATCCGTTTTTTTTTTTTGTTGTCTTATCATCTACGTATGATGTTCTTAAAATAGAGAAGCGTAAATTAAAAGAAAAACAGACAAGTTGGAAGGACAGGAACTTCTAAATATGAACGAGAGTTGAGAATAAAACTGATTTGAAACCTTTTGAAATTATTACCAAAAACTTTAAATTGCACATTCAGAAACTTTTCATGGCTTTCAGATATTTTATTCAAGGGAAACACTATTTCAACAAACAGGGCAGTTTGTCAAATAAAAATGGGGAATATTTTTGAGATTGGAATAAAATATTTTATACAAAAAAAAAATATATATTTTTATCTATCGCATATTTTACTCGAATCCTTCCATTTATTGGCATAAATGGAAGGAAATGCAAACGATGTTAATGCGAATGGGAAAAAGTCCAATCGTAAGGTAGAAAATAATAGTAGAAATTCTAAAATTAATATCAAAAATTATTTTATTCTTTAACTGAAAACAAAATTTTATAACATATTTATAAGATTTTATTTTAGGGAGGATTTAAGTGGTATTTTATCTACACAATGTAAAATAAAGCTATTTGATATAAGAGGCTTAAAATTTTAGACAATTTCAAACAGGGAAGATCGTCGCACGAAGAATTAAAATGTATATTAGCGTTATACAAACTGACCGACAAGTTCAGTAGAAAAGAAAAGTTTTTACACTTCCTTGTATTATTTTTTTATTTTTGGCTTAAATTTGAAACAAGAACAATTACTACAACAAGGAGTAAATGTAACCCACAACTATACAATTAGTTTCCAAAGCTTGATTTTTTTTAATGAAATACTTGACAATAATATTAGTAAAGTGTTCTAACATTGTATAAAAACATACATAAAATAGTGGTAGACTAAATAAACACTTTATTTTAAGATTGTTCTAAATAAATTCGTTATGTTAATATTTTGACATAATAGAAAACTAATGAAATATAATATTAATGATTTTATTTTATTGAGTTTCTGTTAACTTTTAATGTGTTTAATAATTGAAGAATTTATCTTAAAAAAAAAACTTGAATACTGATAGTTTGGAAAAAAATATTTTTATTCTTAATTTTTTTCAAGTTTCTGAATTGACATATTCTGTAATGAATTTATACATAATTTTCGTTTTATAATGCAATTGAAACAATTGAAAATAGAAAAAAAAAAAGAATATATTCTGTCATTTGAGAATTTATGAAATTGTTAAGATTACATTATTTATATCGAAATATTTTGTCAGAAAATTTGGCGGCAAAATATCTCTTCTTTATTTCTTGCTAATAAATTCACACTTTTGACTTTGATATAAATTATCAGTTTCTAGTTAAAGATCTTTTTGTCCTAAAGATTAAAAATGAAAACCATTTTCTTTTTTTTTGCCAATAAATGGACACCCCATATTCATATATACATGTATAAATCTGTGGAATAAAAGCAAAAAAAATTAAAAAAATAACAAAAAAATAAAAAATCAGAAAATATTGTGAACATAATTGCTAAACAATCATTATTTAACGATATTTTATGTTATTTGTATTCATTACATGTTTTTGAAAAGTGGACGCCGTTTGTTCTTGACGAGAGCTATCAAACAGACAAATGATACTGCCAGTTTTTAAAAACGATGAAAAAATTTGTTTTTCTTTTTTTTGCACTTCTTCTGGAACACTTTAAAAAAGTATTAGTAACGTAATTTTAAGTTTTTGTAATCGTGAAAAAGCATATCTTCCCATCATTACTTGGTAAACGTTCCTTTTTGCGTTTAAATTCTAGAGTTCTAGTAATAAGATTTCGGAGCGACACAATGAATTTTAAAGAAAGAAACTTATGATATCAACTTGATTTATTTTATTGGAATTTAAGTTTTATTAAAAAAATATAAAAAAATTAGGAAATTTCAAAGAAGAAGATCCCATGTGTTACAAAATACATCGTAAAGAGCATTTATTTAAATTATTTATATGAATTTCTGAACTCATTTGCTTCTATAAGCTTAGTCGTAAAAAAATGCTGAAGAAATTTCAAAAATGAAATAAGTATGTTTCAGAGCAAGGTTCATATATTAAATTTCAGTTTCCTATTATATCCATCTATATTAGATAGCGATTACTTTATTTCCCCAAATAAACAACTTTTAAGAGTGTAGGGTTATTTTTTTTGTATTCAATAATTCAATGCATGTTATAATTCTAAAACTAAAGGAAAAATAATAAAATATTTTAAATATGTGCATTTTCAATTCAATAATTTCTTTTTTCCGTTTTTGACGAAGCAATTTTATTAATTTTATCAACCTATAAATACCGTATCAGGTTGACATTTTGCGATATTTTTCTCATCCATAAGTTGTTGAAAAAAATAACGTAAGCAATTTTAGATAAAAATTAAATTAAGATTTAAAAAATTATTTATGTATGTTATTAATGTGTTGATATGGACCTAATAGTTTTTTTGTTGTTGTAATATTTGCTCTTCTTCAGATAGATATTATAGAATATTGTATCATATTATTTAAAATTACTTTCCAATCATTCATGAAATGCTACAAATCATCCATGAAACTTTGAATTTACATTACTCGAACTTGAATCAGATTGACAATTAAGACAGTTACATAACAAAATGTATGATAACTCTGATAAAAAACTTATTATTAGTTGTATCTTTATATACGACCATAGATTAAGAATACAGAAAGATTTATAGCTTCATACAACATTATTTTTGGTATTTTTATGTGAGTGTTTAGTAAAACAAAATAAAATACATGATATAATTATCAATGTATGAAAAGAATTTTATTTAGTTTTACTAACACCTTCACATAAAAATACCAAAAAAGGCTGAAAAAATGTTGTATGTAGCTATAAATCTTTCTGGATTCTTAAAATCTATGATACAACATAAAATGTTAAAAATTGTATTATGACATATCTACTATTAAGTTTTTTTGCTTAAACATTTTGAAATATGCGGATACATTGGCAGTCCAATTATTTTTTGCAATTAAATTTCAAAAAGTTAATTTTTACCATTGCCATATAACTTTATATGCATTGACAATTAGAACTAAATTTTATTATTGGATTAAATCTTTTATTTTATATTAAAAGACTTACCAATTAGCTTCAATCTATAATTTAAAATCAACTTATCATCAATATTATGATTTTTATTTTTTTTTTATTTTAAAAAATTATTTAAATTTCCTCAAATGACAAAATCTGGAAATCCCACATTATAATATTTCTTATACATACTACATTAATGAAATCATCTTTAATTTTTGATTACATTTCATATAAAAAATAATATGGACATATTCTTGAAAGTTTAATTTAGCTTCTTTCAAATTATGTCACTTATATTGAAGAAAAAAATAAAATACCGAAAGAAAATTATTGTTAATAATAAAAAAAAAAAAAACTGTGTTCTAAAGGAAAATTGATAAAAAAAAAAAAAAATATTTAACGAAAATAAAAATGATTTTTAATTTAAGGGGCCCATTCACTAAACCGGAAATATCTAAATCTGATTTTTTTTTTATCAACTTTTTGTAATTTTGTAAAATGCAGCATATAACCAGTTGTTCTGTTTTACCATGGAATAAAAAAGAAAAAAAAAAACATATTATTATGGGTCATATTTTAATAAAATGTGTTATATTAAAAATTTAATGCTTTGATATTATGTGATATGTATATAATGTATACAAAATTTTTCAAAAAAATTATCATAGTGAACTGCTAAAGAATATTTTATTAGGTTCATAGTTATAAAATTAAACAATATAATTAGAAAAATTACTAAATTTTTTGCATTCGGTTAAGACTTCATGCGGAGTTACTTGTATGTGGTCCATTTTATGAAGTAATATATAAAATGTTTGCGAGCTTGAATCATTTAACCGACAAAAAAATAAACTCAAAGCCAACAAAATTCGTTATTGAAAAGGATTTACAGAAAAAATTAGATGCAGGATAAAGTGGATTTAGCTTGAAGTCCTTTCTTGCTATTCCTTACTATACCATCTTCATTTCTTCATTATTTGATAGATGCAAGCTGTCGATGAAAGAATTAATTTTAGAAATTATGGACAATAATTTTTTTTCTGATATTCTGAAAATATAGAAATTTTTCATTTTCGAGAGTTTTTTGAATTGACTTCATAATTTTTGAGGAACCAAACTATTGAAGCCCTGCCAAGTCGATGAAAAAAAAATTTTAATTTATTTCCTTGAATGTTATATTGTTTAGTGTTTTATTTTATTATAATTTTTTTTTAATATTATTATATTTAAAACTCATTTATAATTTTCTTTTAGGATAAAAACTAAAACTAATGATAAACTGGTTTATATGTTGTATATACATTGTATACAGTGTTTATGTCCAATTTGGTTATTTATTTTTTTTTTGCAGCATGTAAGATGATGAAAAATCGGGAACCAAAAAAAAAATATTGTTTCAAAGATGTGTTTCTTTCAGTTTTTTTTTTTTTTTTGACTTTATTTAACCGCGCATTTATGTACGGTTGGTGCGCGCGCATATTTTGAACATAAAATAATTGTTTTATCTACAACCAATTTTTCTTATCTTAAGCCAAAGCTTAAGCAATTTTTTATTCATAATATTTCATTTTATTTTAATTTATTTTTTATTTTATTTTTTTCGTGAATGGATCTTATTTTTTTTTTCTTATTATTATAAGTAGATGTTATTTTTGTAATAAAATGTGGGTTAGTAGAATGATAATAATACGGAAAATTTTGTTAGAAATATATATTTTTTTATTTTAATTTGGAAAATGAAATTATTTGAAGATTTCATCTGAAATTTTAACCAGTTTTTTTTTTATGATAAAAAAAAATTATTATTATTAATTTTAATAACATTTAAAATCTCAAAAAAAAAAAAAAAAAAAAAAAAACAAAATATTATTATAATAAGAAAAAATAACTATTTCTTGTTTAATTGACAAGACAATTGGTTGAAATATTATTGAGTTGGAACATCTGTAAATTAGAAAATTTGAATTTATGTGTGTAATGCAAGTTGGAATCGACCAAATATGACATAAAATAGCGGTTGTTAAAATAATTTTAGTCATCATAACAATAATTAAGATGTTATGTTTGCGTGATATATATTGAAAAACATACTTTGCTGTAGTCAGATAGAGCTCTGACATACAATATCTTGAAAATTATAATTTACTTGGCCGAATTTCCAAAAACATTAATTAAGTAAATTAACTCTTTCTTCGCAGTTAAAATTATTGTAGTAATAAAATTATCATAACATAGTATACTCTCTCCAGGGTCCAGGTTTAAATAATTTTATTACCAAAAACCCCAGGCATATTTTTTGGACTATAATGTCTCTATAAATTATTATTATAGAAATATTTCTAAAAGACTTGGAAAAGTATACATGAATACATGTAGTGTATACCAAACTAATTATGACTTCATTATATATATTTTTTTAATTACGAATATTTTTATAACAACACTTAACTAAATTAGAATCAATTTTAAATTCTTTAAATAGTTTATTTTCATTCTTTTAATGAATAAAAAAATAATAAACAGATGAGAAATAGATTTTTGAATGATTATCTTCCACATATTGATTACTTGATTGATGCTTTTGATTTACAATAAATATTCTTATAGATATTATATGGATACATTATTACAGAAAAATTAATTTTTTTTTTACATATATACTTGCTTACATATTGGAAAATACAAAATACTTTAATTCTTGCTAGATTTTCATAATGAAATTTTCACAGAGAGTGTTTGATAACTGTAAAATATTTAAAATAAAAATAAAGAAGTTTATAATAAGATATTGGAAAATATTATTATTTTTTTTAAATAATATAGACTATAAAGATTTTTATATTTATCTGTCAGTTTTTGGTTTAGAGAAAGAAAATTTCGATGCATTAAAAAATCAATATATTTAGGTTTGATATTTATACTCATGGAGATACATAGGCTCTGTTCAAATTATTTAGTTTTGACCCATTGTAAGGTTTTATAAATTATAACTATTTTGTAAATATTGAGGGAAACATAAATTGCTATTTTATTTAACTTAGTTTAAAACAGAAAATAGTCTTCGCATGCAATGTCAAAATTTTAACAAATTAAGCCAATGATTTGTTTTCTTTAAAATAATTTTTATAAATTTTTGATCAACTTAAATTTGCTATTATTAAATTTTTTTTCCCTATTTACATTTTTCTATATATATTATTTATTGTTCAACAAACTCATATGGTATAAGTTTAACAAAAATAATAATAAAAAAAAAGAATATATCTAATATTTAATATTCAAAAATAAATGATTTATGTGGTTTTAAATGATTACGATTATCGATGTTTTGATTGAATATGTATAACAAAACATATTATGCAATGCACATTGTACCGTTGATGTAGAGAATATTATTGATTATGGTTTATTTTCTATAATACGAGTTATATAAGTAATTTTATAATATGTTTTCATAAACTTCCTCATTGAAAGGCAAGTGCGTGATTTCATTACACGAAGTTTTTAATTCTTTTGTGTTTTAAATTTATTACAATGTTCTAATATATTATGTTAGAAATTATTTATTTATTTATTTTTTTTTTGTTTTTAGAGAAATAAAATAAAAATTTCCACTTTTTCGATTTTATAGATCAAAGTTTATTTTTAAATATACATAAGGAAAAAAAAATAGATTGTTATAGTTTTATAAAAATTATTTTTTATTCAAACTGAAATTAAAGGTATGTTGTGATATTATTATGTCATCAAGAAGGGAACAAACATTTTTTGAAACTTAAGATTCAGTTGTATTTTTTAAACCAGGCTAAGCCAAAGACCAGTATAGTATGAAGAGATGGTAATTTTGATATTAGTTATTCGAATACATAACAATGAATTAATTTTTATTTTAAATTAAATAAAAATGTAAAAAATTTTATTAAAAATAATTTATTTTGAACAAAATATAATATTCTTAATATATATATCTACTATGAAAATATTGAATAGTTTTGAAGATAGGCAATTAGACATTATATATATATATATATATATATATATATATATATATATATATATATATATATATATATATATATATATATTTATATGCAATTTGGATTACAAAAGCCTAGAGGCAATTCACATTGAACATTATTGTTTCAATCCATAGATATTATGTATGGAAATGTTAATGCATTGTGTAATGTATTGTAATTGAATTATGAATTCGTAACTTCCATATTTAGTTCTATAAAACAAGGTTTCCGAATGAACAAAAAAAAAAAATTGAAAAAAAAAAACAGGAAAAAAAAGAAAATCAATTGAAATTATGGATACATTTAATAATATCTTGTATCAAAGAGGTTTTAACAAATTTTGTAATAAAATTCATTTTTATTTCCTTTCAACTGTATCGCCAAATATAGCCTTAAATAGCTTTTAAACGAGACAATAAACCTTTATTATTATTATCATTACTATTACTATTATTATTATTATTATTATCATTATTGTTATTATTATTATTATTACAAAATATCATAACAACAAAATATTATTTATTTTAAGCGACATAAATTTTCTTCCTTTATGATGCCTTATTTGAATTAAATGGGTGTTTAAGCGCATAATTCTGTAATAATTCAAATTTCTTGGTGGGCATAAATATAAAAATCATATCATTTTGAAATATATACATATAGTTCTTATATTCATAATTATTTATCATTTACCTAAACTACCGTTTTTAACTATGCCTTTAATAATAATAATAATAATATTTTTTTACAGCAGGATTATCATGTATTTTCAATACTTAATAATTGAAAAATATTATAACTGAATGGCCGTTATATATATTTTCTAAAAGAAAAATAGTGACATTTATTGTAGTTTTGTCGTTTTGGTTTAATTTTTTTTATTTTGAATTCAATTTTCTATTAGAAATTGTCTGTGAAAAGCCCCATGAGCGTTTTTTGAGATATTTAGTACAATACTGAGAACTAAAATATGCCATATTTTTTATATAGAACAGATGATTTACGAAGTTCAAGTATATGGAAATTATTTTCCGAAAATAGTACATTTTATTTTTTCTTTGTAGAATTAAAAAAATAAATAAATTCAAACAATCCAATATTAAATTATTTTCCATGCCAAAAACATGGAGTACAAATAATACATATTTTTGTTCTGTGTCAATTTGGTTGTTTTGGAAATAAAAATTTAGGATGGTACATAAGCATATGACTTTCAGCCAGAAGAAGTTTGTCCAAGTAGATGGTGAAAACTTCAAACAAATAAATATATATCATATATGTCAGCCGCAATTGAAATTTTATTTTTATTCTAGTCAATTATATATTTGAACTTTATTTTATGATTATAAATACAGTATACCGTTTTATGATGGGAAAAATTAATTTAAATTAATAAAATTTTGGATAATTATATATCTATTTATATATGAATTAAAATTAATTTCATTATAAAAGTATCATCCCGAAAACCTTTTTATTTTTTAATATTATATTATTTATAATACGGTTTTTGAGTTAATTAATTATTATTTTTTTTAAATCATTAAGAATGTTTGGAATGAAGAGTAAGAGCCTGAGCTTTTAAACTTAAATAAAATTGTTTCCTAATTTACGGTGTTCGACTGGTACTAATATTGTACCATAATAAAAAATTTTCCTCATGTTGTTGTAGGTTGTACTATTTACATTTATGTTATCCAATATAATGCTTGGCAAATGATGATAATAGTTTTTATCAACAGTATCCTCTAAAAACGAAAATATTAATATATAATAATATTTTCCAATGATTTATTTATCTCTCGGATTTGTTGATTCCCTATATTTATTGTGGACTTTCATTCAATAGTAAATTAGAAATCCAACTTTTTAGTAATTTTAGTACAAGAATCATTTCAGGCAGTAATTTCCGAGAATAGATTATTTTAATTATTTAAATTTATGGTACTACTGTACTCGTAAATTTTACATTTTTTTTATGCACATAAAAATAAATATTTATTTCTGCTATCGAATTTAAATGTGATACGAATGTAATATTATTTTACTGATTAATGATTTTTATCAATTATAAAAAGTAAAAGATTATAATTTGCAATCAGTGATAAATGTATTGCTAATTTTTATTTTTTGTTATTTGGCTCTTAATTTTATTTATTTAAATAAGAAATCTAAAACAACAGATCAATTAGCATAATAACAAATTAACATTACTTAATAATATATCTTTTTTCCTTTAGGTTTTTTTTTTATCAGTTTAAAATGTTAATTTTTCTTTTTCACTAAATCAAAATTAAGAAAAATAAACACAAAAATATATAAAAGAATAAAGATATAAATTTATATCAATTATTCATTCCAAATGGTTTTTTTTTTCTGTAATATATAATTTTTACTCCTATAAATCATTAAATTTGCATATTTAACTCATTCTTTTAACTTCTTGTAAAAAAAAAAAAAAATTCTTAGCATTAAAAGAATAATTTTTTTCCTATGATTTTGGTATCAAAAAAAAAAATACGAACATAATATTACTTATTCCCTCTTCTATAAATGCGAAAATTTGCCGCGATAACATAAAAATATACTGTTAAAAAGGGACAAAATAAAGATAAATTATGACTATGAGAGTATAAAAGAATATTTTTTTTTTTTTTAGGAAAAGCTTATAATCTTTAATAAATGGGTGGTCAAGAGATCAAAATATAAGATTTTTCATAATAATATTCTTAATTCATAACATTAATTTTTTTCAATTATAAATGTTATTTTTTTTATTAAATATTTAGCTGTATAGCAACATTAGTTATTTTTTTTATATAATTGTAATGAGAGATGAAATTAAATCAATTAAATTTTAAAGAATTATTACATTTTTAGAGGATATGTTTTTGTAATAATTTTGTAGAGTTATCTTCACAATATAGGAATCGTTTAATATAATTTAATATTATAGTATGGTTCAATATTTGTTGGTTAACTAAATACTTATAAGTTTATGCAAATTTTAAAGTGCATTACTTTATGAAATATTTGGAGGTACATGTCGAATGACTACTTTTGGATTTGAAATATATTAATCGCTTATTAAAACAAGAAATCCATCTTTTATCGATCATAATGGTCATATAATAATTTTTTTATAAATTAAACTCGAAATTAAATATAAACTTTTTTGTGTTATTGCGCTCAACAAATTTTATCATAGATCTTCTTATAACTTATAATTGTGATTATATAGTAATTATATAACAATAATTTAAAGGCCCTTAAAAATGAATTATTATGATACACTACATATTAATGTTATTGGTCAATTTAAAAATTCTCAAAGGTTTATTTTAATTATAATTTGCAAAATTCAAAAAAGAAGAAACAAAAAAACACAAAATTATAAAAAAAAAAACAGATAAATCTGATATAAAAAAATGATATAAAAAAATGTTAGTGGACATAAATTATTTCATTTCATAAAAGAAAAATTATAAAGAAAACCAATTAAAAAACTTATATAAATTATCTTCCTATTTTTTATATATATAATAATCAGATAATCTTTTCTTGGTAAATTTTTTGACCTTCTAATTATTTTTCTTTATAAAATTTTTTTATTTTACAAAATGATTATTATATGGGAATAATAAAAAAAAAAAGAGAAGAAATAAAATATTTGCAAATTTATTTTGGTGGCATTTTTTAAAATAAAAATATATTAACTGTCAGATTTATTTTCATATATTTAAATGAAATATATACATATATGTATGTTATGCAAAGTTTGAAATGTTTTTTTTTTTGATTTTTATCATAAAGGGAAAAAAATTAGTTGAACTTAGTATAAAGAATAAAAAAGTTAATAGTTTAGAACAGAATTCTTTGTAGCAAAAGCTTTTATAAAGTTTAGTAATTATTATAAAATATAATAAAAATATTCTTTATAGTTGTAATTATATATATTCTTTTAAAAAATTAATTTTAAGTTCAAAGTTCTATGATTGAAAGTTTCGATATTTATTTTAAATTTTTTTGATGGCTATAAAAAGCTATAGGTAGTGTAAGTAAAAATTATAAAGTTATAAGATGACATTTTTCTTTAATATTATTTTACTCATTCATGAGGTCTAATTCATGAATGAGTAAAATAATATTAAAGAAAAATGTCATCTTATAACTTTATAATTTTTACTTACACTAGACCATAGAATGATAATTATGTACAAGATAAAAGTGCAAATATTGAAAATCAATAAAATTTTTATAAACTTTAACTTAACCGCGACCGAACATATTATAATACTATAAATATAATCATAACATTTATTTCAATTACATTAAAGTTTTTTTTCTCTTAAAATAACTAGTGATATTATATACAAAAATTATGTAGGTGACACATTAACGGTACCAGATTTTTTTCCCAAAAAAAAAAAAACAAAAAAAGTTACAAGTACCTAATTTAATAATTAATACCTATGAATTATAATAATCATCAATGACTGTTTTGTGCAACATGTAAACAAAAAAGACAATCAAAAACAAAAAATATTATTTCTTTTGACATAATCTAATATTTAACTTTACAATTTAAATATATGTAATTAACACTAAAAAAAAGTATTGGATTTATGAAAATGATATTATGTTTACTTATGAAATGAATAATTATTTCGTATATAATGTTAAATAATTAATTATTAAAAAAGATTTCATCTTTAAGATTATTGGAATTTTAATTTTGATTTTTTTTGTCAGGTAAAATGGTTTTTAATATGATTTTTTTTTATTTGTTAGAAATTATGAAATAATGCTTGCTATAATCAGTTGTATAATGTAATTAATTATGTTTAGGTAATTTAATGAAGAAAATTAATTATTCATTATATTTCAAATTAATTTCAGTATTTATTAGCAGATAAATATCATTGAAGTTTGAAAAGTTTTTATAATAAAAGCTCGTTTCGATGGTTAATAATAATAATAAAGTTTTAGATACTTTCTGAAATTAATACATAGTTTAATCTTTCACTGATGCTATTTGGTTAGTAGCAGTATTTAAGTAATATTAAAGTAAATAATGTTAAAGACTGTAATTGTTAAAAAAAAATTTTATTCTGAGAATCTAATTTACATTAAAAAATTCAAATAAATAATAATTGCCAATTATTGACACAATCAGAACATTTACAAAAGAACATTATTATTGTTGTTAACTAATACAGAAAATTTCTTGTAACTTATTTTGTTTTGTTCTTATTGCCAAGAACTTATTTGAAAACTACAAACGAAAGAACAAAAATAAATTTCAATCTAATTTGTGTGAGAAAAAATTAAAAATTTAGTTGACAATCAAAAAACATGTTTTACATGAAAATAATGTTAAGTATTTATTTTTGAACCTGGACCTAATACAATAAGCATCACCAAGATATAAAATTTAAGAATATTTTCTAAAGTATTTCAATGTTTAATGCCTGAATGGGTTGAACTATCTTAGGACATTTTCTAGTATAATTTGTTCAGATGCTTTATTCTGATAAACTATAGTTCTTGTAGTTTTGCTATTATTGCGCAATTGAAATGTAGGCTTTTAAATGATTTTATGAGATAATTTAAGAACTAGTAATTGGATTACATTAAAGTGGTAAGTCGGAAAGAAGCTGGGAAATACATATAATATATAATTTATAATAGAACTGGTTTTAATTTCAGTGAAGTGAGATTTTTAATTTATGACATTTAACTTATTGTTTTAAAATTTAAAATACAATATTTCTTCACATAAACAGATTTCAATATTGATTATTTGCAAGAATTTTCTTTTATATAGAAAAGTAATTTTCTTTGGACAAAAATAAACACTAGTATGCAAATTACTTGTCTTGTTTTAGTGAGTAATTTACTTTAATGGTTGATTATTATTGGGACAAATAATAAGAAAAAAAAAACATGACTTTTTATTTACTTTTAGGGCACATAAACATCTTCAGTTCTTTTGTTAGTTTTAACAGAGAAGTAGAATCCTGGATTAAATGGGTGGTACAATATAGTCTCAAAGTTATTGGAAGCAGTAACGGCAGTAGCGTTAAAAACCCATACAATTGATAAGTAACTATATTGATTAAGTTACGGTCTATTGGACATCATTTATTATTTATTGATTATTATTATTACATCTCTTATTTTAGAACATTCTAAAGTTGTGACATGAGTATGAACCAAAGAAAACAACGAGCCAGTTGCAGTTTCTTTGGAATGTTTTAATTTAAGAATCTTGACTCACATTTTAGATCCCGAAAAAACTGACTTGGAACAGCTTTACAGAATAGGCATTTGATACCGAAAATATGCATTAAAAATTCAGACATATCACTGAGCCAAAAAAGGCGTACTAAATTTTAGGACTTTTGGCATTAAATCAAGTTCTAGTATTTTTATACACAAAATAACCACAAATACATTTTTTTTATAAAAAAAACAATATTTAAGTTCTTTCGGTATCATATCAAGTACAAACTGCTCTAAAATCGTAAAATTAATGCCCAGAGGCATAATTTTTATGCCCAGAGGCATTATTTTTAGTACCAAGAAAATTAATGTTGTTCCAAAAATGCTTGAATTAAAATATTTGAGTAATTTTAATACTATGGCTGAGAATGGTAGAGTGATGAAATGAAATGCTAAAGACCGAGGTTCGAATCCCGACGATGGCATAAGAAAAATGTATACGATATTTATTTTATTTTGCAGGTTACAATTCTTGGGAATCAATTCTCTAAATTTAAACAGTCTGCTACGTTTTCGTAACATCCTTAACAAAACAAAAAATCAACTCAAGAAACATAATGTTAACCAAACATTTCAATTTGTTAAAAAAACCTTTTTCTTTCTCTCCCACTAGAGAAATATAATAACAAAAAAAAAAAAAAAATGTTGAATATATGTTTTAAAACATGTTGACATTTAAATTGATGTGTTAACTACATATATTTATTTTTATAATTTTTTTTTTGTGGTGATTTTTTTTTTTTTTTTAACCAATTTGTTTTGTGACATATTTGATTATGATCTGGCAAATTGATTATAGGCTAGTTTATTGATATTATTGAATTTAAGAAAAAAAAAAAGAAGTTGATAAAAATAAAAAAAAAAAACAAAACAACAACATTAATTCGTATGAATATAATTCGCAAATTTGCATACTGAGAAGGTAACAATAGGACAATAAATGTGAATTCAATTGAAATTCTTTAAAGCTTGTAATGATTAAATGTGCGCAGTTAAAAAAAAAAAGTGGGTTAAAAATCCAATTAATTTTCAATAATAAATAAATAAAAAAAAAAATTATTATTATTTTTTTATTCAAGAACTAGCTTCAAAAAAATATAGCTGCTATTTTATGTTTATTTTATATTAATTTTAGCGAAAAATATTTTTGAATTCCTTTCACCAGTATGTATATAAAAAGTTTTATTAATAAAAAAGATGAAATCAGCATAAAAATGATATAAATGGAATAAATAATTTGTTAAATTTATTATTATTATTATTATTTCAATGAAAGACTATCTAATCATTACGTATTGCGTACTTTTAATCCAAACCTTTTTTATATTATGTGTATATTTAGATTATGTCCCATTGGAATTTTTCATTTTCATTTTAAATAAGGCAGCAATATTTGTGTCAATCTTGTATATAAAAACTCTCTAAAGATGTTGTGTGCAAAACTATCGAATTTACATGCACACTTGTGAACTATGTAGTATTATTTATTTGACATAATTTTAACTATATATATAATACTTAAAAATGTAACTTTAAATATTCATTGTTATTTAAAAATTTGTTAAATAACTTTTTGGCGGCAATAAAGAAATTCTAAATATTTAAAAAATGCATTATTATTTTTAATTTATAATTTTTTTTTTCAAAGTGTTATTGTTTACAATATTGTGTCAGCTGTATCAAATTTATAAGTTCATGACATTATAGGTATACATTATATACACACAATGTACATTAAATAGGATAAATTAAATAACAATGCAATAGAAAATAAAGAAAAAAAAATTAATAAATATTTATGAAATATTTTCAGGAAGGATATATGCTTGTATTGTTTTCAAGAAGTAAATTACAGAAAAAAAAATGTAATTTGCGAAGTATTTTGCAGATTTAAAAAATATTCTAAATATTTTTTATTTATTTTTATATAAAAGTTTTATTTTATTTTATTTTATTTTCTTACAAAAAAAAAAAATCATTAAAACTTTTTTTTGTTCCGCAACTACACAACATAACATTTATATTCTTAGTGTGGTTAAAGAAGAATTTATGTGGAGCAAAAAGTTAAGAGAATAATGAGGATTGGAATTTCATTGGAAATATAAAATGAAAAAACTAAATAAAATACTAAATTATATTTTTATTTTAAGCATCAAAGTCAAAGTCTAAGATTCATTTAATGTGTCTGAATATAGAAAAACAAAAATTTTTTTTTGATGTAGGAAATAGTTTGTAGTAAATAGTAGTATTTATAGAAATTTTGAATTTTTTTTTTTACATGATTTATATTTAAGTCTGAATAATTTGAATGTTAGTCTTAATTGAAGTATGTATATACTTTAATATGTACAGAATTTCGTATATAGTTTATGAAAGTTGTTTTTTTTCTTTCTATTTTTTTAAATTCCTACAATTGAATTAAGAAATCTCTAAAATATATACATAAGAGTCTTATGACTCCTTTAAATACAATTTTCATCTATATTGATATTTAACAATGGAAATATGAAAATTCAGTTTGAATTGAAACATTATTTTAGTTTTTCTATATTTAGGATAATTTAAAAAAAAAATAAATACAAAATTCATCTCTCATTACCAAAAAAGATGAATCTGTGCATTTAATATAGAAAATTAGAGCAAGTTTTTAAGATATATTATGATCATATTAAGAATTAGCGAATTGAAAAAACCAATTTAAATGTTAAATCTCAATAATATATAGTATATTCTTTGGAAAATTGAAACATGTTTAAAAATTCTAATCTGGCAAAACGTGATTTGTTGTTTCTGATTTTTATTTTTTGTTATTTTTTATTGTATATCGTTTAAATTTTGCTTAAATAGTACTAGAGCTATATTTCATTCTAGAGTATATATTATTAGCTGCATTATAGTCTATTTGAGATGCCAATTAAGATATATTTTATATAAAAGAAAAATTTAAATACAATAACAAAAGTTTAGATTTAGTTAAGATTAAAAAAAAATATGTAGCAATATTTTAACAACGTTTTATATTTAAAGTCTATAAAAACCATAAACTATGAGTTAATTTAAGTAAATAAAAAGAAAATTTATTAACTTTTCGATATTATGTAATAGGAAAAAATAGTTAAGATTTGTAGTTAGTATTCACTTGTTTAAATGTCCAAATAGCGCCGCCTATGGCCATTTATGGAACGTAGGAGAACATATAAAATTTTTTTTTCGTGAAATTTGTATGAAAATATGCGATTTGAAATTTTATTTAAGTTATAATTAATTAGTTAATTAATAAAAATGAATAGAAAAAATTTTGAGGTCTGCGGAATATCATTAGCAAACAATTCTATAGGTAGAAATATTTCCATGCATTACTTTTTCATCCAAAATAATTCAAAATCAAAAAGTGTATAAAAAAAAGAACTAGTATTTTTAATTTAAATTTGAAAAACTTACCAATATTATTTAGACTCCAAATGTATGAGAATTTCCAATAATAACTTTTTTTTACATTTTTATATTTGTTATGAACTGAAAATTGTACTTAATTTTTTTTTTTTTGTTAGGTGTTTTTATATTTTGAATTATTTTGGATGAAAAAGTAATGCATGGAAATATTTCTACCTATAGAATTGTTTGTTAATGATATTCCGCAGACCTCAAAATTTTTCTATTCATTTTTATTAATTAACTAATTAATTATAACTTAAATAAAATTTCAAATCGCATATTTTCATACAAATTTCACGAAAAAAAAAATTTTATATGTTCTCCTACGTTCCATAAATGGCCACGGAGGGACTGTCAAAACAGTGAATAATAGAAATTATTAAAATTTTGTATATTTTCTAAACTTCCGAAAATTAACTTAAAGTTTAGAATATAAGATGCATTTTTCTCGTACATGAGTTGCCGTATTGAAAATTTAAATTTATTTACTATATGGACGTGCAAATACCTTCACCAACATGTCAATATGTATTTTCAACCCATTCATGAAATAGTTTGTCGATATAAACAAAATGAGAGTGGTCGTACGATAATTTTATGTAGTATTCAATGGGAGATCTTATACTTTATTATCTCCGATTGAGCAATTCATAGTTCTGTGAAATCTTCTTTCACCAACCCCACGTCATCGTCTCAATTGCAATGCTGCTGAAATTAAATATATTCGGGACTGCTCCAAATGCTAATTTACAGATTATGTGGTCCTTGTTCGTTTCTAATGTATATTTTATTTCAGGATATGTATGATCCCTTGTTACAATCAAATGATTCTATTAAAAGCTCATAATAATTTTTTTCTGTTTTCAGTTTAATCGAAAAAAAAAGACAGAAAATTATTAAAAAAACACGTTTTTAAACATTCGTGTCATTTTAAAAATTTAATATTAGAAATGTGCAGAAGGAAATAAAAAAAAAGAGTCGCAGTAAAATTAACATATTTAACATAAAATGAAGATAAAAAAAAAAACAAACAAAAAAATAAACAAACTAAATGTTCAATTATTACATAAAAGGATAAAAGAGTTTTTGCCGATATATAAAAATTTTCATTTTTTAATTGAATTTAAATTTCGAATAGAAAAAAATAATTTATATATTTAATTTTGTATTCATTTCATTTTCCCTTGAATTTTTAAATTTTTATTTTAGTTTTTTTTATTTTTTATTTATTTTTTAATTTTTTCCCATTATAAATCAAAAAAAAAATAAAAAAAATTTATAAAATAAAAATTGTTCTTTTTCTAGGAAAAATGTCATATAATGTGAATAGACGTAGTAAGTAAGTAGTATTTTATTTTAATAAATTTTTTTTTTTATGTTTTGTTTTGTTATGACTTACGTACATTGTACGTAATAAATGAATAACAAATTTAATTTCGATAATAAAAAAAGAAAATGTTGATATGACATGGGAAGAACAACAAAAAAAAAAGTGAAATGTAAATAAAATTCATTTGTCTCTGAGGAACATACGGAATGTATTAACTGGATAAAAGAGTTTGAAGTTTAAGAAATTAAAAAATTTTTTTTTTTGACATTTTTAATTTTATATACATTTTTCTTAATTTATTGAAAATATTAAACTCAGGTTGGCAGACAAAAAGCACATACATGTATATTTATCTGAAAATAATTTCCTATTTCAGGATTAAAACATCTTACAATGAGAACATGATTTTTCAGCACACTTTTGTACATTTATCTCCTTGGCGAAAACTTCTCAACGATCGTTGTCGCCTTGGAAGTTATATTTTGTATTTTTTAAATTATGTATAATTTCGTATTTTGGATTTTTACTTTTATGTTGCATTTGTTTTTCAATTATGTATGTTGTTTAAAATCTTAGCTTCTGCTATATTTTTAAATGCTGTATTTTTAATTAATACATAAAATAAATAAATAATTAAATAAATCTTATTTCTTTAAAAAAAAAAAAAAAAACTATGTGTTAACAGGTTTGCAATATAATCGGTATTTTATAAAAAATATTTAAAAAATACAAAATTTAAATATGATAAAACATAAATCATCTTAATCCAAAATTAAACAATTGGTTAATTAAAAAAGAAATTATGTATATATTGGGTCCACAAGAAATGTGGTCTTCAAAAGGGCCTAATTTAATATGTTAAATGGATAATAAATTTTATATATACATATAAGTAGTACAAAAATCTGAGTTTTTTTTTTTTCTTAACTTATCTTTCTTTATACACATTATGTTAATCATTAGAATAAAATCCGGTAGTTCTTTCTAAGCGACCGTACAACTATATGCTCAAATAAATAATTATTTATCAATTAATGACAGAGCTAATTAGAAAATATTTACGGAAAAAAAAACTTTAGATATTTTCGTGATAAAACCTAAATTGATAAAATCTCTAAATTAATAAAGAAGAAATATTTTTCCAATTTTTTTTTTTATTGAAATGCAATTAAATGCAACTTTCTAATTTTTATTTATATTGTCTTTTAAAACTCTTTTCTATTTGTTTTTTTTTTTTTTTGCTAGTTTTGTTTCTTGGAATTTTTGGAAATTTGAAAAAAAAAAAACACAAAAAAAATTTCTATCATCATTTTTATTTGACAAATTTTTATTGAAAATTAAAAAGAAAATTTCTTAATTTGCTTTTTATTGATTTTTATTTATAGTTAGAAATTTAAAACCGTTCAATTTAACTTAAATTTATTTATATGCCCACATAATATTTAATTTGTTTTTAAAAGCTTTGAAATGTTTATAAATTGTTTTTTTTTTTTTATGTTTTGATTGTTATTTGGTATATTAAAATAACATAGATAATTAAATTTATCTAATCTTCAAAAAAAATTTATGTATTTTGATTAAAAATTTTATTTTTGCTCTCTGCGATAAATTATTATATGATAATAAAGTCATTATAACATAAAAATATATTTGAATCACTATAGTCAATCAATACAGCAAAGAATACATAAATCAAGACAGATTGTGATAAAGTATCATCAATCTCGGAAAAAGCTAAAAAAATCTTTAAATATAAATCTGCTAACTTTTTAATGTGCAAAACTTTGCTAGGCGACATTTAAGCTACAGGCGACATTTATGAACCGATTTTGTTTCAAATCGAGGTATCACAACTTTGTTTGCGCCCTTTTTTTTTGGATTTTTGATTAAGGCGTTTTTTTCACTTTCAATTCGTTGAATTTATTTTTGTAAATTACTACTTAAAAATATATATAAATGAATTGTCCTTATTTTCACTCAAATTACTCGGTTCAAGTGATTACTACAGTTAAAATAAACTACCACAAGAACTACAACTTTCGAAAATTGTGATAACTATAGATATATTACACAAAAATAAATTAAAAAATTCGCAATGCCATTCGATGTTGCCGCAGCTTTAAAGGGATATTCAGAATTGCACTACAAATTTTCATTTCAAATCTGATACAAATGATTTTTAGTATTAATCAATTTTTAATTTAATTTAAAAAAAAATTTTAATTATTGGTTTTTTTAACAAAAAGAAAATTCTCATAATCTGGTTTTTATTGAACAAATAATAGTTATTAATATTTATTATAAATTGAGTTAAATTTTTTTGATTCAAAAAATTACATCAAAATGATCAAGTAAATTATTATTTTTATGTGTACTGCGTATAATTATTAACCACAAAAAAAAAACTTTGATTTTTTTTTTCCCTATATGTATACCTAAATTATTAAAACACAAAAAAAAAAAAATTTCCCTAAATATTTTTTATAAATGAGGTCGTTGGGTTGATATTTAAGCCAAATAAGAAGTAATGACAGCTTTACTGGTGTAGATATAATTTTTTTTTGATATGTTACTTCCTTTATTAAAAACCGTAAATTAATGATTTCATTCATAAAAAAAAAAAATTTTGTTTTTTTTTTTATGAATGAAAATAATGAAAAAAATAAATACTACACTACTATTAATAGAGATTATCGCAGCTTAGTGTGTTTTTCATTGTTTTGCATTCAGTCATCAATTTTATTATTAATAGTTGTTATTAGTTTAAGAACTTTCGCTACCAAGTTTTCATTATTTAACGATTATTGATTTTAATTGAATGATTTTGCAATTTTTTGAGTTTGTTTTTTTTTTTTCATTTACGATTACGATATTCAGTGATAATTAGAATTGCTTAAATTAAATATTAATTAATTACTAGAATTAGATAAAACAATGCAGTTACTTAAAGACAAACTTGAGCACTACTTAGTTTCATACTATGTTGAACTATACATATTACATAGTTATTTATTCTCAATGCGAGTGATAAGAAGTCAGTAGGTTTTTCTGTTAACAATAATTATGCCTCAAATTTTCAAATTTTTAAAATAAAATTAAAAACTAGTAATAAATATATTAAATTTTCTATTCAGTAGAAAATGTAGATCTAAGCCTAAGCTCTGTAATATTTTATAATATTATGTTTATGCAAATGAATTTCAAATAAATAAACAATTTTATAAAAAAAAAAAAAGAGTGATAAGATGAGGACAATTAGTCCAGCTGCTATAACTAACGTATCTAAAAGAAGTAAATTATATCGTTATATTAATTTATAGTAGTTAATTATTATTTTTTAACTCAATACATTTTATATAAATATTTTATAATTTTATAGATTCACGTATATAATGTGTTGTAGACGTTTTTAGTTTATTATCCAGTTCTATGAAGAGTAAAAGAAAGTTTGTGGTTTTTTTTTTGGTGTAGGAGTTTAATAATTGCTTAAATGAAAATTTGTCAATAAATTTTAATTGGAAATTTGTCACTTTGATTTATATATAAATTTTTTTTTTGGCACTAATGATTGATTCTTAATTGGTTTGTTCTACATTTAGTTAATAATATATATTTTTAATATGTTAGTAATTTAGAAAAAGTTTTTTTTTATTCATCAAAAACGATTTCAAACTTACAAAAATTTTCTCTTTCATTATATCAAGATTATTGAGAAATAGTACTTTATACAAACCATATATACCATATATGGTAATTAATTATGTATACATTAATAAATTACTATACTTATCAATCATATATACTCTAAATCTTGAAAGTAAAAATATTAACTTGTTCTTAATTTTAATTAATTAATAATATCTTCGAATTTATTGGAATATGATATAAGTTAAATATTTTTTATGGGTTAGTAGTAGCCGATGAAATTTGCATTAAGAGATTAAAGTAAATGAACATCCTAAAAATCATGCAAAAAATTAACTAAATCTGTATAGAAATGAAAATTAATTCATTAAATTGTTAGAAAAAAAATCCTAGGCACATGAATGAATATGCATATATAAAATTTATGTGTTACTAGGTAAAGAAGTAAATAATTTAATTTTTCAATTATTTCCAAGAATGTAGAATTATACTTTAATAATAAAACAAAAAAAAAATAACTTTTTTCTTTAGCTTTCCATTCTATATCATGTACTTTAACGAATGTTGATATTTCCGCATTTTATACATATTTCATAAGAATTATATTTTGGCAATCTGTTTTAACCTAATTATGTTCTTAAAAAGATACCATTAATAAAATTAATAATGGAATTTGAAAGCTTTTGAATTCAAAAGTATATTAAAATTTTTAAGTGCTATTCCTTTATTTTATTCTGTACATGAAAGACCTTATTATTGATTCTTTTTTTTTGGCAAAAAATTTAAATGTGTTAACAAAATTAAAAAAAAAAAGAAAAAAAGAACTTTAAAAATATTTCATTTGGAATAAATTGAGTTTTATGAGAAAAATGATTTAAATGTCTGCACGTAACAATTGATATGAAAGACTTTAGTTTATTCATTATTTTATAATGTTTAAATAAATCTTTGAACTAGTCATAAATCATATGTTCTTATATTCATTTATACTATAATGTATACATTATTTAATTTAAAATTAACAATAATGTTTGTAATTGAATATAAAATACAAAATAAAGCTTTAAGCATTTCCACAGAAATAAAATTAGAAAAATAAGCAACTATAGGAAAACTATATAAATCTGAAACTTCAGTATTGTACGCAACAAAACGAAATAATAACGCAAAAAAAAAAAAAAAATTAAATAGATAGATTAAATAGAAAATAATCAGATTCATTACTTTAACCCAAATATTGTTTTGTATTTTATGTTGAAATTTTTCAGTTTTTTGTATAAAGTTTATGTCTTAAGTCTTTTGTTTTGCTAAGTGAAATATTTTTGACCAATTTCAGTTAGCAGACCTGTGTGTTTATGTTTGTTTGGTGTAATGAATTTTTAAAAATAATATATTTTTGGCAGTCTCAAGGTTTTTTTAACAATACATCGATATTGATAGTTAAAAATTTTTCACAAAAGTTGTCTTAAAAATTGTTTTTTTTTTTAACAGTAACAACCTTCATAACCCTAATCATACATGCAGCTATAAAAAAGTTATTGGCGGTAAACTTCAGTAATATAAAAATAATAAAAAAATAAAATTTCCTACACAGAGAGATAGAAAAAATAAAAAAAAACCAAAAACTACAATTTAATTTAAGTGACAAAATTTATAGAAATATAAAAAAATTTACAATGTATCTATTTTCACCTTCATTAATCAATTAAAAGAGTTATTATTTTTTTTTATATTACTTTAACTATTGTCCCAAACAGAAGTCAATTCAATTACCTACTTAAACATCGTGTCAAAAATTAATATAATAAAGTTAAATAGAAATCATGCAATGAGATATATTTACTTTTTTTAATATTTAATTCTTATTATTTTTATATTTCTATTTCTATAGTTAATTCCTAAATAGTATAAACATTTTAATATTGGTTAAATAGAACTAATTTGATGTTTGGAAATTTGCTTGAAAGACGTTGAAGTTTTCGATGTTATGATGTGATTCTTCAGAGGACAACATTTTACCTCCTAATTCCTTATTAATCTGTTTTTTAAATTTATTTAACTACGTTGTTTGCAAGACCAATATTATGGAATTCATGGCATAGCTCGCAATATTTATAGGGTTCTATAATTGGTTAGAAACTTGAAAAAATTTTTGAAGTTTACTTTATCCGTAAATGGTAACACAAAATTCATATAGCTTAAAGTTTCAGTACGGTTGGCCTTCCCAAATAATTCTTTTCAGAAGAATTCTATATTATATCCCGTTGTTTTAGAGCCTTTCACTTTATTTCAAATAAATAAAAATTATAAAATGAAAAAAAAAAATAAATAAATAAATGCACCACATGTGATTTGCCAGAAGAAAAAAAAAAAAAATAATTATTCAACATTTTTAATAGTACCAAATAAAAAAAAAAAAAAAAATTCTAAAATTTTGTTAGGGCTTCAATATCGTTCTGATTTTTTTCTCTTCGCATAATAATCGATGGTTTCAAAACAGCATGTGCTTTTGAAAATGCATTAAAATTTCATAATATACATCTGAAAATTTTTATTTTATTATCCCACAAAAGCAATTAAAATTTTCTTAGATGTATAACTAAAATAGAGTTATATATTTGTAAAAAAAAAAAAAAAAAACATAAATATTTTGATATGGCAACCTATATCATGTCTTTGTCAAATCAATTTGTATAGGTTGTATTTATTATGATTTTCTAGCTAGAAAAAAGGTGTTAAGAACCCGTTATTAATAATTAAATTTTGTTTTTTTACGACAATTTAGCATAGATTTGCATATATGAAATGCAATATTGATGTTATTTTTAATTTTTTTTTCGTTTAGATTTTATAGCTTAAAGTGTGTTCTTTATGAGTGAAATTTTTTAAATATTTTAAATTAGTCACATTATAGTCACATTAATTTATATTACTTATTTACATTTAAGATTTGGCAGTAAATTGTTTTTTTTTGGCATCATACTATAACGTCTACGATAATAATGTCGATTTTTAAAACGCTAGTAAAGGTGATTTATATACAGTGTGTTGTTTTTTTTGTATATGTCGCTCTAAAACTACAGATTTTATGTTGTTTTGAAAAACAACATAATGTATTCCAGGGGTGGTCAACTTAATTATATTTAAGATCGACTAATTTTTTATAAAATGTGTCGTGATCGAACTTATAAAATATTGATATTAAACACATTCAATACACTTACAAGTGACAACGGTGAAATAACACAAAAACATATATTAAATTTAAAAGGAAGGCTGCATGTCTTCAACCAAGCATTCATAATTTTGCTAAATTCAGTCCGAGATTTACTAATAAATCTTGAGTCAAGGAAGGATATCTAGTCTTCCTTATAAATGAAATTGCCCATTCAGATGAAACGTTTGTACAAATATTTGCTACATTTGGTAATTTTGGATTAATATTTATGATTCGGCTATTCCTAAAATTTTCCTCAAATTCTTTAGTACGTAAGATTAAGATTAGATTAGTTTTTAGACATATGCTTTCATCCAACCCATTTTATTTTATTAAAAAATGTGACCTTAATTTTTTAGAACAATGGATATGAATCGTTTTTAAGAGGAAAAGGACACACATCAAAATTATGTGAATTAATAAGATTGAATACGCAGTGTTAAGGTTTGTAACTATTTACATCATCTCCAACCGGTTGATCGACCAAAAAATGGGTTCGGGATTGCCCGGTCGATCGCGATCGACGTGTTGGCCAACCCTGAGGTATACGAAAAAAAAAAATTATTCATACATGAGATGAAATATTTGTATGGTAGACATTATGTCGTTTTTTCGTATGCATTACTACTTTATATATTATGGCGGGACCCCATTTTGATGAGAAATTTTATTTTAGTTATTATTTTTTTTTTTTCGATTTTGATGATTTCGTTTTTTGGAATTTTAGTAATGCTTCGATGACATAAATAAATAATATTAAAAAAAAAAAAAAACCGTTTTTTTTTTCTATTAAGTTCAAATTTTACCATTAAATTTAAATCAATAATAGAAATTTAGAAGTTTCTTTATAATAGGAAAAAAAAATTATTTTCAAATTTTGCAAATAATTTTTTTTTAGATTTTCAATTTCACGTTGAATTTTTTTTTTCGTTTTTTTTACGTGAGCTTGAAAAATTTCAATTGAAAACATCTTCAAAATAGGTATTAGATATTTATGTATAAGTTTTGTAGACGAAAGAAATTTGTTTTTTATTTTTTTTTTTATTTTTATAATAACCACAAAAATATACCTGTCACTCAAATAATCAATTTTCCTATTAATGACAAATTAATCAGTTCTAGAAATAAAATAATAATGAAAATGAAAAGCAGTAAATGAAAAAAGAAAGTAAATTCCCATAATAACAAGTTAAAAGTAATTTTAGCTTTGTGCTAAAAATACTAAAAAAAAAAATAAGGAAAATAAAAAATTAACAAACCTTTGCCATTACAAAAATTTATAAATAAATAAAAAATAAAATTTGTTTTTTTATTATATTTATTAAAAAATTGGCCAACGTCTGTGATATATAAGTTCAAAATGTTCAAGTCGTTTATATATAGATTTAAAAATGATATAAACAGAAGAAGTAACATACAATAGATTGACATTAATATGTTAGACGAGCAATTATGAAAATTAAACAAAATATATTTTGATTTTCTGTTCGAGTTTTGTTTTGATTAAACGTCAGTGTATTCAAAGTACAAAGAAAATTATGTACAATCATGTATGTAATTATCTCAATAATGAAGTTTCTAAGTCTAAGTCATTGATGAGCTTTGAAGGAAGAAATTTTGGATGTTATTCATCCTCCCTCCTCGAAATGACAAACTCTTACGTAGTCCTACACTGCATATTTAAATAATGTTTCGTCATGAGGACAATATTTATTTTTTTTGTTAAGTATTCTGCCCTCACATTGTAGCCTTTGATCGAAAAACGCATAAATTATATTTAAAAAAAAAAAAAGAAAAAAAGAAGGTTTCTTTTTACCACAAAGAAGAAAATTTTTTTTTCGTACTTTAGAAAAAAAAAAAAAAAAAATTAAATAAAAAATGGTAACACGGTTAATCAGTAATCACGTTCAACTTCAAATTGCATTTTTCGTACTTAATAAATTAAAATTATTTCTTCTTCTTCTATTTTTTTTTTTTTTTTTCTTTGTTGAAAAGACATTTTCGTTTGAGATTTTATCGCGTTTACAAAAAAAAAAAAAAACAGAAATTAAATAAATTGAACAGTAGTTAATTGAAATTAAATTTATACTTACTTTATTCCATATAATATCATCAATAATAAAATGTACAGTACATATTTTTAATTAAACTATGTATTTTTTTTTTTAATTGAATTTTTATTTTTTTTATAGAACTTAACTTGAAAATTTATGTTTAACTGAAATAAATATTTTTTTGGGAATGTTTGCAATACTGTCATCTCAGTGTCTGTATACAGATGTTAATGTCACATTCAATTCAAATTCATACTTCATAATTGATATCTGAGCTGTTTTTTTTTTGAAAGTGGTATAAGTCCACTTTTTAAAAAAAATGAGTTAATGGTAATTTTAGTAAGATAAATCCCCCTTCTCTCCATATTTAAATGAGAAAATGATGCATGAAAAAATGGACTTATACCACTTTCAAAAAAACCAGTTCAACTATATTATTGCTATTTTTAAAGATGCTTAATAGTTTTTATTTTCAAAAAATATATACAAGAACCATAAGAACGTCTATGTTTAGAAATTTTTATATACTTTCGCCGTACCAGCTGTGTATAATAATCATAAACTGGAGGGACAGAAGAAATATCTTTTTTAAATCATTAAAAATAATAAATTAATAATGCTTAATTATATTTGTGACATGACAAACTTATGGATTTATTTAAAAACGAAATGTTAAAAAAAAAAAATAATTGGTGACAATTCTTGTTTAAATAACAACATATAATATTTTTGACGATTTTTTTCTTCTTTTTTAATAGAAATAAAAAGTGATTATTATTATTTTTATTATTTTTCTATTTACCAAAAAGCAGTTAAATAAATAAATGACTAAATTTTGTGAATACTTTTTTAAGTTAAATTTACTTAAAAAAAAAATAAAATAAAAATAATTAGCATTGGAAATAATGAAATAAGGGCATTATATTTTCTAAGAGCGTCTTTGTTCTGTTCAAAAAAAAAAAATGTATTGCGGTTAAGTAAACTGTTTAGAACTCATCATTGAGATTTCTATAAAGCAAAAAGAAAATTATTTCCATTTTTTACTCCCACGATTTTGAATCGATTTATTTGTTGCTTCTTAGATTTCAGAATGAATTCTAAATCAAACATCTAATTTAAATAAATTCTGTTTAATTAATAAATGGAACATGTATAAAGAAGTGATATTTTAATTTGCATTTTCAAATTGGTTTTTTTTTCATTGAATCATCAAAATTCGGGGAAAAAGAACATTTCTTTTCCTTGTAATTCTTTAAATTTTTGTTTTTTTTTTCATTAACTTTATTTTTTTAAATTTTGTATTAACAAAAATTCTCTTTTAGAGAATCGATCCGAATTTTTATAAACCATATATACCTACTTTCAACAACGAGATCTTTGTATATTATGTTTGTATATACAACAATTTGGATTTTACCATCAACTTCTCGTATCTTTTTTTTTCTTGTGGTAATAACAGTCAAAGAAATCCACAATAAATATAAGAGTTAAATTAAGCAAAATAATCTCTTATTTTAAAGAATTTTGAATTATTTTGCGGCGAATTCAATTCTCTGTATATAATAAATTTTTGAAAATTTGCTCAGTAATATAATTTCTCTCGATATCTCTGTTAAAAAATTTTTGAAATTGGTTTTTTTTTTTTTTTTGCCTTTAAAACTTTTTGATGATTATAATTTAACTTTGATTGTAAACAGAAATGAAATTTTATCTCTTGCCGGTAAAAAGTGTACTGGAATATTGAACTTTACTGTTGTGAGGTGAAATAAAAAAAAAACTCTCAATGTCAAGGTGAAATAATAAAAAGTTTAGCGCCAAATACAGAATCTGATGACTAAGATTTTTTATTTTCGTTCTTTTTTAAAATTTTTATGTTTTAACGGCAAGTTATAAAGAATATTTAATTTTTTATTAAGAATTTTTGAAATATAATCACAGATTTTCAAACCAATTCTCTGGGTCCTTACCTTTACTAAATTACTTGTAATTATTCGAAGAAATTTTAAACAATGAAATAATCATAAAAAATGGTATTAAAACTTGATAAAATTAACGATATCTATCTTGCAATTTTGATCTCTGTTATAAATGTTAGAGGAATCAATATAGTAGTTTATTATCGACTTGATGTATAAGTATAGTACAAATGAAATCTTGAATTCCAAAAATCTTAATAAAATATTCAAAGAATTATTCACAGGAACAAGGTTTGCATCACTGAATATTTTTTTTTTTGGAATAATTAACAATGTATCTCCAACTTAAGCAAACAATTTTCTTTAGATTGTTTGCATTAAATTTATAACATTCAACTAATCATAAATAATTTCGCTCCCACAAGAGCAGGTTAAATAAAGCATCTACATTTTTTTCTTCTAATTTCAAATATGTACTCAACTGACCGTACTCTCTTCTTTTTCACTTAATTTTAGAGAATTTCACCTTTAAAATGCATTAAAAAGCGTATTCATTTTTAAGTTAACAAAACAAAATCAAGAAAAGTATAAAAATGTTGTAGAAATTTTCTTTTCGAGCTTTTTTTTTTGCTAAACGTTTCTTTTTTCTTTTAATGTTTATTTCTTTTCTTTTTTTTTTTTTTGGTAAATTTCTTTTCGCTGCATATTCTTTTTTTTTTTACGGAAAAGAAAAGAAATTCTTCATTTTTAACTTATATAACCATTGATTAACATTAAATATACTTTAGTTCTTCGGCGACCTTACCACGGTCAAGTTCGTTATCTAATTTTTGAAGTTTAGAAATTTTTTTTGAAATAGATTTTTTTTTGTAGTTTTTTTTTTGAATTTGGAGTAATTTATTTATTTTTTTGAGATTTCGGAGTGCAAAAGAAAAACCAGCAATTTTTAAGGATAATTATTAATAATCAAGAAAGAAAAAATTTAAAAATCATTAAGTGAAAAAATTAAAAGTTTATAATTTTAAAGGATAAGAAAAAGGATAATAACATAAAATTAATTGACCGCTAGAAAATTATTTTTAAAAGTCTGAATTTGAATTTAAAAACCAAATCGATTAAAAAATAAAATTAAAAAAAATAAAGTGAGAAAAATTTTAACAATTAAACATTACGAAAAGTTGCTTAATGTAAGTGAATTATAAAATTTAATTTATATCGAGAATTAAAAATTTTGAAAAATATTTCTTTTATTAATATTGGAAAATTGATTTTGTGAAAAAACTATTTAAATTTTGTACAATGGAAATTTTTGAATTTGTCACACAATTGTTACTTGGTTAAAAAATTGAGAAAGAGGGACAAATCAGTGTGGGAATGTGGGCGTTTAGTGATTACTAGTCGGTATAAGAGATCCGTTGAACTTTGGGAATTACATTAAAATAATAATAAATTGTCTAGAGGTCCTTTTTTTTTTAAATAAAATTTTCAAAAACAAAAAAAATTATTAAATTTTTTAAAATTAATTTAATTTACATTTTAGTTAATTCCCTATTAAAAAAATTTTGGGAATAAAAGACTTAAGAAACAAATTTTATTTTTATTTAGATTTTAGTAAAAAAAAAATTTATAAAAGTTTTGAAGAAAAGAATTAATTCATATATTAATTTAATTTTAATTAATTTCACTATACTGCAATAATATGCTTTTAACTTTTATATGTAAACGACTTCCAATATTAGGAAAATTTGAATCATAACTATTTTCAAATTAAGAACAAATGAAGTTTTTATTTATTGGAAATGAACTTATCCGAATTTTTATAAAAAAAGGATTAAGGATTTCTAAAACAAAAAACAACATAGACCTAAGACTTACAAAAAATTTTTCTAACGAGCGTTCTAGAATATAAAAAACATATCATTGATACCTACATTGTACAAAAAATATTTGACACTAAAAAATTATGTTTTATAGTCTCAAGTGGGTAGTTTCTAGTAAATTCTAATCTTTATTCCAGATTTTAGTTAGAATACAAAAATAAAACAATAATCTTAGATTATTTTCTTTTTAAATTTTTTCAATTTTTTTTTTTTGACATTATGCCGGTTATGTAAATTATCTATAAATGATGGAAAAAAAAAATTTCTTCCTTCAAGAAATTAATAATTATTGGCTTCTTTAAAATAATTATAAGTTTTCTTCAATAGAAAAAAAAAATTCTAAGAAATTTTTTTTTTTTTTTCACAAAACGGAAACACTTTAATTAATTAATAGCTTTAATCTACAAAATACATCCCATTGATTTTTATGATTTTTTTTTTTTTTTCTATGTAACATTAATCTATTATTAGCTCTGCATTGATATGTACAACAAAGTAGGCATACGACAGTATAAACATTAAAATTTATTTGAAATTAATAATTGTAATATGTAAGTGATATTTAAAATTTCCTTGAGGGTAAAATGTAATTTGCTGTTTGATCACTATCATCGGCAGTAAATATTGTCACATTAAGTTAAGCTAAAGTAATAAAAAAAAAAACATAATATGTATGTATGAAAAATTAAAAAAAAATAATAAAAATAGATTTTTACTGAAAATAAAAGTGATATTGCTGGAAAAAAAAAAAAAAAAATAAACAAAATAAAAGGTGTGGAAAAAATTCTTTCGATAATTTTATTCATGTTTCATTTCAGTTGCATAAAATAATTTTGTAATCATAAAATGTTATCGTCTTCTGTTAGCCATAAAAATGTTTATGCAATATTCGTTCGCAAATTGAAGAAAAAATTTATTTTTTTATATTTTTTTATGTCAATCGATTTAATATTTTATCTTAGCATGTTTGACATCTGATTTTACCATATATAATGCATTAGAATAGTTATCCAATGTAAAATATTAAAATCTAGTTGATTTATAAAGTGTTAAATTTATTTTTTAAAATCGCTATGATGATATTAATATCTTGAGGGAAGTAATAAAAATAGTTGAGTAGGTATAAAGAATTTTGTGTCCGCTATTTTGAATTTGTTTTTTTTCAAACATATTATAGTTCTAAATTTTGATTGCCTTACGTTTGAAACAAAAATTTAAGAAAATGAAACAAAATTAATTTTCTCGAAATTTTTAAAATTACTCAATTTAACACACTAAGTTCTCGATTAGGTTTCCTTAATTCTATTCGTTCTGTGATTGTATCTAAGAAAGACGATTTAAACTATTTGGCCGCCAAATGGTCAAGAAAATTCACATAATCCTTTTATTTTCTCACTTCAAATTGTTAATTACAAACATAAATGTGCATACATTTATTTTATAAATATAAATGATACTGCAGTATTCAAATATTACGTAAAGGTCATCATAAAGAATATTCTTTTTTACTTTCATCTTCATACGACCATATATACACTTTTTTTCAACAAAATTATATATATTTCAGTATTTTTAAAGCCGACATTAAATGAATATTTAAAATATAAATGTACATATATAAATATTTATATATATGCACATATATATAAATTATACTTAACTAAACATCATTAAAATGCCATCAGGAATAATATTTTACTTAAAATATTAATAATAAGTTTTTAGCATAAGATTTTACAAGTAATGTTTAGTTATGTATAAGAATAAAGCTACGTTGTATCAAGAGCCATTAAGAAATTTATTTAGCGCATCTTATGTCTTTATAAATTCCATAATGCAATTTTAAACCTGGTATAAATTTTTAAAAATATAATTAGGTTAGATAAGTTATAATAAATTCTAAAAGATATTTTGTTAAAACGAATAATATAACTAAGGCATATTTTGGACTTGCGTATTTTTGAATGCAAGATTGTGCAATTTTAAAAATCTTTAGCATATTATTTTAATTTAATAGTCCGGTTTTATGAGTAAAATATAAATCCAATCCTTATTTTTTACTGCAAATTCTTATATTTTTTTAAGCGCCACTGGGCTTTAGAGCCTTTATGTACAAAATTTCTCAATTGCAATGTAGCAATTTTTGTTTCCAATTTTTCACGCAGATAATAAAAATATCTTTGGTTTATAGTTTAAATATAAAGTGCGAAACTATACAAATTTTTTTTTAACATTTTGTTGAAGACTCATTAGTGCCACCCATATTATGGTATATTTAAATTTTTTTCCTTCCATATCAGATTCTTTTCTAATAAAAATTTAGAATTTATTTGCAAAAAATTTTAAAGATTAAAATTAAAAACAAAAAAAAAAAGAAAATATTATGTTTTTTTACACATAAAAATTTTATTAAATGAACCATGGAAAGCTATTAACTTTTTCCAACCAAGAATAAAAATATCGAGAAAAAAAAGACACCATACTAAGGATGATACGTGACGTAAAAATTAAACGCTTTAAAAGCGTATTTAAATTTAAACGTGTTAATTTGTTTTCATAAAAAAAATTCAGAAAAATAGACAGACTTTGAGCTAAAAAATAAAATAACAATAAATCAAAATGACTAAATAAATTGAATTGTTGTATCGTATTTAAAAGTTCTTAAATAAGAAAATTTATATATCAAAATTTTAGACCGCATGCTCGTCTCGTTGAGTTAATTCAAATTTACCTTAATTTAAGCCTTAATTTCTTTGGAATCGTTAATAAATTTATGATTATTGGTTCAACTATATTTCATTCAAAATTGATTAACAATTAAAATTATTTTAAGTTTCGAAGTAAACAGAATTTTTTTCCTTTTTAATTATTTATCGGAATTGTCGGAATTGAGAGTAACCAACAAGTGTCATCAATGAATTTTTATAAGTGATATTATTTTATATTAATTATGGCCCGTTAATTTCTAATATTGATAGATCATTGATAGATCATTTCTGTGGAATTTCAATAACAAATTAACAACAAAAAAAAATACGAATATATTAATCGCAATGTAGTAATATTCTTGAAATAAGTTTAAGTTCAAAAACTTTAGATGCGATTATTTTTCTTTCAGAAGTTTATGTTCAGATCATGTTTTAAAAAGTATGAACATTTTTTTTTTATTTTTATTTATAATAAAAGGAAAATTGAAAAAGAAAAATATTTGTTTTTGAAAGTGAAATAAATTTTATATTGTTTATCAGATAAAATATTTTAGTACTTTATGGAATTTAAACAAACTAACACATTAAAAATTGTGTGGAAGTTTTCATTATTTATTTATTTTTGATTGAAAATAAATTTATATATCTTCATTTAGCACTTAAAATAAAAATGATAAAATGAGTAATTCTTGTTTCTAGATTTATCTTCTAGTTTAAACAAAACGGCAGATGCATAATAATCGAAAAAGGGTCTGAAATTTTATTTTTACCGTGAAAATCAGTGTGGAAATATTTATATTAATTTTCGATTTTTAGAGTTCTTATTGATTAAATTCTTATTGCAAAATATTTTCTACTATCCTTTTTTCTAATAATACAACTTAAAAGGCAATCTTATCGAATTTCTGTACCATTTAATTTTATATCTTGGTTCTAATTAAAATTGCTATTATTTTACTATTTAATGTTCAAAACCAATATAATCAGAAACGGCCCGAAAATTTAGATGAATATAAAAACGTTGATTGAGCGGACCAACATTTAGATCTTGAAATGAAAAAAATTCTTCAATATATTAGCGGCGATGACGGGCGGGCAAAATTTTCCAATAATGTTTCGTCAATATAAAGAGTTTTTGTTTTGTATTTTAACTTTTCTAAAATGAAGAAAAAAATTGTAAAAAGAAAATTTCATTTATCATAGAATTAAAATCGAAGTGAAAATAAAAAAAAATAAAAAACTTTTTCTACTTTCAATCAATTTCACTTCTTTTAATTTAAAATTTGAATAAAATGTTGGTAAATTATGTTAAAATAAGGCTAATTAATATAAAAATATTTATTATTTTTATTTTCTATATATATTTTAATTGAGGGTTTGACACGCAACTAGAATAAGTTGTTTTTTTTTTGTGAGATAACAAGATTGATATTTTCTTATATATTGAAAAATACATAGTCAAAAGGAAATTTTAAATTAAAATTCCTAATAAGAAATCTCATAAAGTTTAAATGCTGAAATATTTGACGGGTAATACTATAATCTATTTCCATATACATATTTTAGCTAAACACATATTTATTAATCTGAGTTCAAGATTATTTCGAAAGAAAGTCAGTGCGGTGTATTTATGCTTGAATGAATTTACTTCTACAAAATACCTCATCCAAAAGTGAGAGCAAAGATTATTTTGGTTCTTCTAAGTTATCAGACTGACAGAAAGAGTTCTTCTAATACCTTAAAATAAATTTTGAAGCGAAAAAACCATCTTAAGTATACCTGCTTCATATGTCAACAATAATATTGGCCAATAATTTTCCTTAATAGTTATTTATGGTTAATTTGCAGCAATAAACTTAATATATGACATTTGAAATGCTTCAACAGAATTCTCCATGTGAATTGAAAAAAAAAAATTATTTTTTTTTTCAATATGACTTTCTTTAAATTGAAATTCATCATGAGAATTTTATTTTTTTTTTTATTCATTTTTGTCATTAGTAAAAAAAGCAGTAAATAAGTATGAAAACATTATTCTTATCGGGAAAATAAATCTGTTTTTTTTTTTTTATTGAATTTCATTTGTTTTCAAACAGGTGTCATACCCCCAATTGATCCTGATTTTTCTATACATATATGCATTCAATACTTAATAATAGAAGTTTTTCTATAATATTATAAAAAAAAAAAAAAAAAAAAAAACTTAAGGAAAATTTTTCTTTAATTTTTCAGAATAAATTCACTCGTTTTTATTATGTTTTTGCTATTGAAAATTTTTCAAGGAAAAAAAAAAAAACTAAAAGTTGTTTATTATTTTTTAATTCCAAAAATGCTTCTATTTTTTTTTTTTTTTTTTTTTTTTCATTTAAAATATTCAAAAATGGGTCAGGCAACAGTAAAAAAAAAAAAAAAAATAAAGAAAAAATTCAATTGGACATATCTCACATGTTGAATACAAATTTTTATGTTGTATTTAATGCTAAAATGCCACCAACGATATACTAAAAACTGTGTGTTTTACATACATAGTATATACACAACATGGTTAAGTGGGTTCGAGTTCAGCATTCATTAGATATATTGTTTCAAGGAAAATCGGGAAAATTAAATAAAGATGATTAAGTATATTGTCATTTATTCGATTTCCATTGAATTAAATCATTTTTGTATATTGTAGAGTTAGAAATTGATATATACATAATACATTTCTTTTCATATACACTCTAGAAAATCGATAGTTTTGGTCGTAATTTTACGTCGATTATAATTAAATAAATTTTATAAATATAATTAAACAATATAAATGATCATCTTGTATATATATTATAAATTAATTAAAAAAAAATAAACAATACTATTTCATTAAGAAAAATAAGGAGAAGTAAAAAAAAGATATTATATGGTTTACATAAATTTTTCTGCTAAATCCACATATGGAACATTTATGATTCGAAAAAAAAAAATTACATATTTATGTATTTTTGATAGTTTTCTTTAAAGTAAAGAATCTATATACATATTATATTGTTCATCAATAAATTGAAAGTGGTAACATACCACTTTTATTATTTTGTTTTTCTGTTTTGTGATCCAAACCAAAGACAATCACTTGTTGTTTAACTGTTTTTGGCACTGCGAGAATAAAATTCGATTTTCTAATAATTTTTTTTTTTTTTGTCAAACAACGGAAAATAAGTGATAAAAATACTTAAAAATAACTTTCCTCCATTAGATTAAAATTATGTCTTGTTGGTTTTAACTTTTTTTTTTTTGCAAGCATTTGTTGTTCTTATTTTTCAAGAGACAACTGTTAGATTCATTCAATAATAATTTATTATTGCTGTGGAGATAATAATTTTCTTCGGATTTAAATATATATATATATTTTCATAATACATTTTTAGAAAGTAATTTTTTTTTGATTTTCTTAATTTTTTTATAAACATAAATTTTTTATTTAACTTTATGCATAAATGAATTTTTCTAAGAAATTGTCAACAATATTTTAAAGGTCATTTAATTGAAGATACAGGGGTGTGCAAAAAAAATGCCAAGGATGGCATTTTTTACCTTTCTTACTTACAAAACTAAATTGATTAAATCCTTTCGCTTTCAATAATTTTTCCATGGTTTTCTATTATTTATTTTATTATTTCAATGAAAGATATGTGATATTGGCATTATTTTTCATGTAAGCCATAAAAATGGTAGATTGAATAGTAGTGGAACCAATCAATATTTAATAAGGAAATGTATGGTTATAAAAAAAGCTTAAAAACCCGAAAAAAAAACCACTCCAATGCTATATATAAGTAGACTATAAGGAGACACTATGACAGCATTAAAGAAATATAATGCCATATCTTATGACAATATGGCATGGGCTAATCATACGCAATTGTCATATAGAGCCGTATAGTTTGCCATAAAGTCCTCAAAACCCCAAAAATAACTAAAAAAAGATAGATATATAAAAATTATATGTGTAATGGTATTTTGTTAGGAAATTTTTATGTTATACCGAAAAAAAAGGTTAAGAATAAAGTCTAGGGTTTGCAATAAAAAATCGCCTTTAAATTAATAAATAATCTATGGGCAGAAACAGAAAATTGCAAAAAAAAAAAAAAAAAACTTATTTCAAATAAAAATTTTTGACATAATTCTTGTATTGTAAACACACAAAAATAAAATTGTTGCAATCTAAGTATAAAGTGAAATTTAATTAAGTTAAAGACTAAAAAAAAAAAAAACGTCAAAACATTATTATTCTTAACAAATAAAAAGAAAAAAAAAAACATAAAATCAATAAATTTAATTTTAAATCGATGAAAGTTAACACATTATTCCCTATTTTTTTTTTATTTTTTTTATAAGTAAAAGATTAAAAAAAAAAAAGAAATTTTTTATGGTGATTTTTTTTTTTTTTTTAACATTCAAAGAGATAAAACTAATAAATTTTTGCTTTATTTTTATTTTGCAACTTCTATTTTGTTATTTTTTTTTCGTTTTTTGTTTTGCAATTAAATTAGAAAATTATTCTAATGTTATTGCTAAAATAAAATTAGTTTTCTTTTATATTTTTTGTGTTAAGTTTTAGAAGTTTTTTTTTTTTGTTTTTGTTATATTCACAATTGAATTATAAGTTTTGTCCTAATTTTCAAATATTTTATTCGAAATTAAAATGAGAGAGGCAATAAATAAAAAAAAAAATTAAATAAAAAACACATAAAATTCACCCAAAATATAGGTTTCAAAAAATTTTATGCCAATGAATTTTTTTTTAAGTTTTGTTATTTGTTGTGAAATAACCAAATTATGCATTTATGTTTTTTTTCTTCTTATAGATAGATAGATAACTAAATAGTTAAAAGGATTGAGAAAAAAAAAAGGTTTTGTTTTAAAACCACCACAAAAAAACAAATGCTTGAATGTTGAAAAGTGGGTTCGATTAATGGTCTCAATAGAAATATTGCATAGATCAAATGAAAAGATTTCAAGACCAATATGTCAATTACATAATTATTTCGACATTTTTTTTTCATCTTTTTCAGCAACGATAACTTAGCCTTGAACGTAGCTTGAACGAAATAGAAAATATTGCAAAAATTCTGCTGAACATAACATTAAGCGCACAAATACACTTTATTATTGCAAATTATTTTAGAAATTTCTTATTGCGAATATAATTATTGGAAATAATTATTGAAAGTAATCGAATTAATAAATGGGAAATAAAGAAAAAGTATTATTTTGGAAAAAAAAAAAAAAAAAAAAGACTGACATATAAGATATAAGTTCTAATAAATTAAAAATTTTTAGGAATAATATAAAACCCTGAAGCTGTTTTAATTTTTATTACTTTTTTTTTTTTTTTAAGTGAGAATTTTTGTAGTTAAGTAATCACAATATAAAAAAAATAAATACAAAACATGAAAATTCCGTAAGACATAAACAGAAATAATTAAAATTGATTATATGGCAACTTAATTGGCTTAACATTTCCTTTTATTTCACTATCAGTTTCTTATATATATATGTTATATATAGATATGTTGTTTTCTTTTTCTTAGTTGTAAAATTAATGGGATATTAAAAATTGGTCATAGTGTTAATCTTAAGCAGTGTATTTAAAAAAAAAAAAAAAAAAATTAATTGAGAATGGACCAAAAAAAAAAATATACTGAAAAAATTCATACATGTTTTATTTTTTAATTTTAATTTTTAATTTTTTTTTAATCTCTCTCTTTTTGAAAGACTTATAATTGCCGTTTAGATAATAATGCCACCATTTGAGAGACATAGCAGAATTTTTTTTTTTTTTATTGATAAAAATCACAGTAGGTTAATTTCAATCCACATTATGTTTTATTTTTATGTTGTGGGACGTTCTATTTAAATTCACCTAATTTGAATTTTATTGATAACAAATTTTTTTTTCTTTTTTGTTGTTAAATAAAAAAGATATAAATGTAAGTTTCTTTTGAAGAATATGTATTTATATACATTACAAATATTTTTCATACTTCAAAACCTGAAAATAAAATTTTTTATTTCAATAATTAAGAGGTATTTTTCTTATAATTTAACAATTATTACAGTTATATATATATATGTAATATTGGATGAAACCAGTTTTGAATTTACAAAAGATAAAAAATATACCTAAAAAAAAATATATATATTTTTTTGTTATTGAAAAGAAATAAAAAAAAAAAAAAATGTTTTTTATTCGATAACATGATAAATATGTATATAATGAAAACAGTTTATGGTCATGATATTTTTAAGCGTTTATAAATGTATATATAGTTGACGGATGTGATGGATTTCTGGATCAAGTGCATTGACTTAACTATGCGCGCTTTTGTGCACATAGTTTACGAGAACTTTGTTTTTAACTTTTTTTTTTTTTTTTTGCTTCAATTATGTATATGAAATATAATAATGTTTCTCAAAATTTATGAGAATTTTACAGTAATTTATTTATGTTGTTTTGATTAAATATTATTAAGAGAAGAAGAAAAAAAAAACACCCTTTTTTGTTTTGATTATATTTATTTCCTCTTTTTTTACGTTTTGTTTTAATTTTTTTTATTTTTTTATTACGAAGTTTTTTTAATTTTAGTTGTGGCCTATTTATGATTTCAAACTGCGTGATTATATAATTTTGTCCGAAATCAGATTTGAAACTTGAATTTTTCTCTTCCTTTTCTCCTAAATTCTTTTGGATCAATAATTTTTGATGATAATTTTGATGAATTTTAAACCAATACCTTCAATAATACCCTGCAAATATGCTCTTTAAAGAAGGACTTTCAATGTTTACTTAAGATTGTTCATCGAAAAACAAAAGACTTAGAACACCAACTTTTTATTTTATTTTAAAGTAACTTGCGGTTACTTAGATAATTTAATTTTTATAATTTTTTCGAGTTTAAAGTAAGGTTGGAAACCAAGATTTTGAATTTAATGAAGTTCAAAAACGTTGCCGGGGAATTGTTGTGGCGTTCTTGCGACTCGGCTAGGAAATGCTGAAAAAAAAACCAAATTTTCAAAGTATAATCTCTGCAAAGTTTTCGAAAATTCTAGATTCAGAACAAACAGACATTTACATTTTTTATTTATACAGATTGTTAATAAAATTTTTTTTTCTAATAAACAAAAGACTGAGAACATAAACTTTTATTTATTTTTTGAAAAAAAAAAAAAAGAACAAATTGAATATAATAATTAACACTGTATTTGAGTACTGAATTTCTACAACATATAATGTGGCGACCGAAAAGATATTATTATCGATTAATGTAAATATAGAAATAAATTCCTAAAATGTGTCACATTTAATTATTTATTTAATGTTTTTATTAATATCGCTGGAAAAAATTTTAACACCATTCTGTAAGCGCCCTTTATGTTTTTTTTTTGTACTTTAAGGTTATTAATCTCTCTGAAAATAATGAAGAATTATTTGTTTAAAACATTTTAAATTCCTAAAATGCATTGCATTAAGTTTTTTTTTTTTTTCAATTTTCCAACATAATCGTTGTTAAAAAAAAAAAAAAAATAACAGAAAAAAAAACATTTATTTAAATTAGAATCAAAATGCTTTGAGAATAAAATAATTTACATATTTGAAGTTATACAGTTAACTGAGAAAGTTTTGTCTCGTCTGTTTTCTGGCACACCAAAATATTTTCTTTTAATTTTGATTAACGTTTACATAATAACAAAAAAAAAGAAGGAATATAGCTATATAACTCCTATATATTTATTTGTCCCAAAAAATAATTTTGTTGAAGAGCTTCTGTATATAACGGAATTTGAAAATTTTTCGTGTCTTGTTTTTATTTGATAAAGTTTTCCTTTTTTTTTTTTTTTTTAGTTGAATTCCCACATTTAAAAAATTTTTTTTTGGTATTTTTTTTAATAGAGTAAACTTTTGGATAGAAATAAAAAGAAGCTATTTGGTTTTTTATTTTTGCTTTTAAGAGATTCTGAAAGTCATGAAATTGCATTTTGTGAACCAAATTACAGCCCGATGTGGAAATCGTCCCGACGACGAAGCACACATTATGATAATGATAATATCAATGGACCATGAGGGTCGATATTAAATTGTATTCAATTTGCTGATTATACAATTAGTCTTTTAGTCCAATTCGATTAGAAATATTGATTCTTGAAATTCTCGAATACTCTGTATTTACAGGACAGACGTAATCTTTTACTTCTGCTTTTAAACTTGTCTGTTTTTGTAATCATTACATGGAATATCAAATAGTTTAAATTCAAAAAATTCAAATAAATATTTATGATTAATTTAAAATAACGTGTTTTCGGTTTTTATTAATTAGTTTTAATTTTCTCCAAAATTTTGATAAAATAATTCTTACTTATTATAATTTTCAAAATTATAATAAAATTTTATCTATTTCTTATAAAGATTTATTATTATAGAATATCTATGATAATTTATTTACATAAATATAATTTTTCAATAAAAAACATTAAAAATTACATAAATTAACAAAAGTGGAATGTCATTTTAACAAAAAAGAAAAAATACTCATCTGAAAATCATACATATTAGAAAAGCTTTGGATCTGAAACATCAACACCCTATTTGTATTGTATTATTAAAGAAGAATAAAAAATAAAAAAAATTATATATTTTGATTTTCATTATAGTTTGCTCTACCATTCGTCAAGCAAGTAATTTTGTTCCCTGCAAAATATTATGGTCAACTGCGACGACGAAAACTTTGATTATAATAATTATATTTTAGTGACAAAAGAGAAAAAAAAAATATTATTACTGTCATTTAAATAATATTTTTATTTTTTTTAATACTCAAACAATATATTTTAAAACAAAACTGATTAAACTTAATTCAAAATATATAAAAAAATAATAATAAAAACTCAAATACTTCTTTCACCAATTTATTTTTTATACCGTTTAGAAAATTTACTGACAGCTTTCTTTTTTTTTTGATTTTCATTTTCCAAACTGATTTGTTTTTCTGCCCAGTCAATCACGATGGGTCAATAAAGTTAATTATAGTAATTTGAAAAAACAAAAACAACAAAATTTCAACATAATCATGTTATTCTGTATAGTATTATAAAATTATTGTAAATATTTGCAAACAAATTTAATTTTTTTTTTTTGACGTTATGTAATTTTCGTTAATAATAATTTCAAATTATTTCTGCATTTCCAATTATTGAATAATATCTTGTTGCTTTTTACTTGAAAGTTAAATATAATTTGGATGATGCTACTTTTTTTTTTGTAAGAATATTATTATTTATTTTTTTTTGTAAACTAAAACAGTGGTAATAATTTAATTAACTACAACTAATTTTTTTGAAAAAAAATTTTTTTTAATGTAGAATAAAATTATACAGCACAGAAGATGCTGATAGAATTATTGGTACAAATACTCGAAGATATTGTATTTATCTCAATATCTAGTTTTGACTGACTATAATAAACTTTTTTTCTCAACAATTTTATTGGCCAGATTATTATCTACTACACCATAGTAGAATTTCCGTAGTACAAACATTAATATAATATTGACTGTATATGTTTTGTTGAAAAAATTGCAGCATTCTTTTGATGAACAACACTGTACACCAAAAACATTATTACAAAACATCATTTGAGAAATATCTAAGCTTGGATTATTCTTCTTTTTTTTTCTATTCTGCTATTTCTGGTATTAAGTAAATTATTGATAGTGTTACTATGTATAATAAGTATTATATATATATATTATGTATACATTTATTAAGGTTTATAAGTAAATATTATTATTTAATTTTCAAGATCTTCATAATAAAGAGTTGATTAGATGAAGTAGTAAAGATTGCTTTCTATTTCCATTAATCAAAATGTGCGTAAAATTAAGGAGTACAAAAACGGGTCAATTGAATTATTAGAATTAACTCCCAGGTTTTATTACTATAATTCATTATTACTTTTTTTTTTTTCTGTTTTTTCTGTTTTTTTTTTTTTTTATTATTAATATATCAAATAATAATAATAGTAATTTTTCTGATTACCCCCTAAAGTTATTTTATATATATAGGTATAGATTTTTGTTTTGTAAGTACTGGTATAATGCAACTATTTCATAGATTATAGATTTTATTAATGTAAATTAAATAAAAAAAAAAAAAAAAAATTGAAAAACTGTTTATTTTTTTGTCTATTAAATTTATGTAAAGAACATTGAATACCCTTACTAGTTTGGTTATTGCATTTATAAATATAGTTCTAAGAAATTTTATTTAGAATTTAAAAGTCAAGAAGTTAAGAAGTTTGAATCGAAAATGTTTGTTAAATTAATTATACAAAAAAAATCAAGTGAATCAAAATTCTAGGTTTAATTAAGAAATTAAAGCATTGGAAATTTCGTAATTCCAATACCATTTCGTAATTCCAATTTTCAACTTGTCAGAACTTCAATCAAGTTAAACATAGTATTTTTGTTCTATTATGTAAATAATATATAGAACTAATATTTCTATGCACCAAAGTTTATGATTATTGGTTCATGATGAATATAATTGGCTATACAGTTCACATTATCATTAAATTCTTTTTAAAGAATTTTAATGAGCAATTTAATTATTATTCGTTAACTTTAATTTAATACTTAAAAAAAAAAAAAATTACATATTGATTGGATATTATTAACTTGGCATAAGTTTTGCAATTACTTTAAATTATTTTTTTCACTTTTAATTTTTTTTTTCTTCTATTTTTACCTATGCATTTTTAATACTTATATACATTGAAATGCTTTCAAAATATGTTTTCAAAAAATTATTTGCCCTATTGGTTCAATATAATTTCATTTAAGTAATATGATTTTCCTAACAGCGATCATATTCAATATTATTATAAAAAAATAAATATATCGTTTTTATTTCAAAAAAGACTATAACTTTTTCTTTTATTTTCTGTTAATTTGCATATATGCTCACTTAATGATAAAATCACGAGTTTATTTAACATTCATACTCCACATATAACTTAATATTAGAAGTTACATTATTAGTATATATTTTTCTTTATGCTCTATGCTACAAAAAAAAAAAAAAAAAAACAAACAAAACAAAATTCTTAGCATGAAATCGAATTTGAATTAAAAGCATCTTCACATAAAGTTAAGATACAATTAAAGAATAATATATTTATAAAGAAAATTTTTTAAGGATGATTTAAAAAAAGTATAATTTTTTTTTTTAAACATAGATATCATTTATATTTGTTTCTTTTAGTTCAAAAAAACTAATTTCTAACCTTTAGTTATAGACATATTTTTATGGTAGCTAGACGAAATCTGATACCATATACAGATTTCTGAAACTAGATTTATATTTAAATATATAGATACATCATATATTGCTAAGGCACACCTCACTCATTTTACAAATATGTATCATCTGTGTAATCTTTTTGCTTATGTTTATCAAAATATTTTTAAACGAATCTAGGATCACACTGCATGTTTATCTTATTATGTTAAAAAACCTCGATTAATGCTGAACTTGATAATTGTTTTCAGAACCTGTTACTCTTTCGAGCACTAGAACTCAGAAGCACTTACAAACACTCATACCATAAAAATAACTTTTTTAAAATTATTGAAACCACCTTTATACAAATTTTAAAATATAATGTTTAAATAACATTTTTCCCATAATGTAATTTTGTTAAAATTAACAAACAAAAAAAAAATTATTTTCTTTTCTACTTCTCTCAAATAATATATACTATTTGTATAAAGTGAATTTCTTTAAAATGCAAATCCTATATTTCTAAATTTTATTGGGTTACTTCTATTGCGATTATTATATGAATGATTTCTATTTCAAATAAACAGATAATATTTAAATATTAAACAGCTTCAGGTCTTTTATTTTTAAATGTGAAAAGCAATTGAAAGTTCACTTCATTGCATTATAATATTTGATTTTCTTGAATTTAAATAGTTATTAATTTTGATTATCGATAATGCGTTTAGGATTTATTACATTTTTGATTTATATATTCTTGTCAGAAACACTTAAACATAAAGTGAAATTTCATTTTTTGAACATTGTATGAATTCGAACATAAATGTTTTTAAAAACCCTTCATAATGATTGTTGTGTTTTGTTTTTTTTTAATGCTGGTAGTAATATAAAACATTGAATTACTATCAGATTTTAATTGGAAATAAATATTGTATTTATTGTGTTGTAATATGATGCTATTAGCAATGATGAAACATAAAATTCCTTATTCCTATGCTCATACTTAAAAATAATTACAGTTTTATTTCAGTTTTACAAATGATTGGGCTTCAAAAATGGAAATGATTTGACAATAAAAAAATTAACGAAGTTTTTATTTCATTTTTCGCTTAGGTTGCTATTTCTGACAGTTGGATTAAAAAAAAAATGTTTCGATAATTTAAAAAACTAACTAAAAAGTAACGCAATTTTTATATGGGCAATTCCAGTGCTATTATGGGATTATGCTTCTACTTTTTTTTTACAACAAAATGAGATAAATATTGTTTACATTGTACATAATTGCATTGCCTTGATTACAAGAATTGGTACTTAAAGTTTATAAGAACATTATAAAATAATATAATAAAATACATTTTTTTTTATTACTGGATTCAAATTTTAAAATATATTCTGGCTTTTTTTTTTTATAAACTTAAGGTACAAATTCAGAAATTTCTTCAAATAACACTTAATGACATCATTGTTGCCATATCTTATCGTATAATAATCTCATATTTTTAAAATTTATTTACATATTATAAAATTTTTAATGATTTTGTTTGGAAGTTATTATGCATTTCTTATCAAAAACCAAATAATAAAAAGGCTTATTAAGGCAAAAATACATAAAATAAAAATAAAAAACCTTAAAAGAAAATATCGAATTAATACAATTAAGCCGATTTTTTTACGAGGAATATTGATTTAAGCACAAACAAGAAGGTATTCTATTGACCAACTTGAAGTGAATCTTAATAAGTCTTAAATAATCATTTTAAAATATAGGATCTTAATAGTTACAAGTGACAGATTTTTTTTCAGATAGTAAAAGAATAGGACATTAAAAACTTATGTATTTCATAAAACGCGTAAGCTCGCATTAACATCTGTTTTAATTATTTAATTACTAACGCTACAAATTTGTGACCGATATATTAATGAGATTTATTTTTAGGTACCTCAAAAATTTCAAATTTTGTTGAAATGAAAGATTTTACGAAAATTTAAAAATAAATTATATAACTATAGTTGATTTGACGAATAAGAGTATATAATAATTAAATTCAAAATATCGAAAAGTAAAAGATTTTAAAAATTCATTGAAGCAAATCAACATTTGACGAGGGGTATCAAAAATTAACATTTATAAAAAAAAAAAAAAAAAAAATTAAAGAAATCTTCATTTAAATCGCATGTTTTTCGTGCCACTTAGAATGCAAAAGATTAAAAATCTAAGACTCTAAAAGAAAATAAAACTATAATATTTTTTTTTTTTTGTTTACAAATATAAAAATGTAAATCATGTCTTATGTCCAATTCAATTGTTGTAAGAAGAAAAATAAAAAAAAAATATTTAACAACATAAATTTAACCCCCACCAGCTGGTGCACTATTTTATGAACTTCATTAAAAACGATAAAAACGTGATCAAATTGTGTCCCATATATTTAAATTTAATTTTTTTCTTCTTTTTTTTTCGTATTTGATTTGAATTTTTTTTTTTTCAAGATTTTAATTTTTCAATTTTAGTTTTAATATATTAAATGACTGATTTAATTTTTAGTAAACTATTTATTTATGATCATAGCAATTTTTTTGTAATTTTTTTTCACAATTTTTAGTAAACGCATTTAGTTAACCAAACAACATTATCTTACTTTTGAGAATTGTCATAAATATAGCTCGTTCAAGTTATATCTATGAAAAATTATACAGAAGTACATTGAAAGCACAATGTACTTGAACATTATTTCGAACTTATCTATTAAGCAAATTCTGTTTCTAATAATAATTGTCTAAATTTGATTCGCCTGGTAAAACTTGATTACACTTATATTAAATTACAAACTCAAAATTGAATTGTGATTTAGGATTTTAACGTCCTGAGGGTATATTAGTCAGAACAACATCGATTCAACTATTGTGAATTTTATTTTATTTATATAAATTATAAAAATTTTATTAAGAAAGACAAAAAAAAAAAAATTGCCATAAATTATTTCCTCGCTATAATTTTATTATTTTCAATTTAAGAAGTGAAAGAAAAAAAGGACTGTGAGAAATGAAAAAAAAAACAAAACTTGGGGGTTAAGATTTAAAATTCAAGTCAAAAATAATTTGCAAACTAACTCCCTTTGGTTTTGAGCAAAAATAAATCATCCATTAGGTTGTTTTCTTCTGCTATTTTTTTTATTTGTGAAGCCAATTTTAATGGGACACTTTAATAAAAACAAAACTAACATCTTCTTCTTCTCAAATTTAAAACAGAAAAGAAAAATAAAAAAAAAAATAAAAAATTTATCTGTTTGATTTGGATTTTGTTTTTAACTTATTATTGTTGTAGTTTTTTTTAATAATAATAAAAAAAAAAAATTCATTTGTCTAGGGCATACTATTCTCGGAAAAGAGACTATAATTTTCTTGAAGAAAGTTGAAAGTGTTTTGAAGCGCACTGCACGACTTTAAAAGGCAAAAAAAGTAAAATAAGAAATAAAAAAAAAAAATAAAGAAGGCAAATTTCGATAACATTTAATTGAACATTTTATTAACAATTTTAGGATGAGAAAAAAAAAAGATTTTTTTTTTCTCATAAAACTTTCAATTTTTTTTTTTTCTTATTTTACCTACACTTTTAGATATACCATGGCGCACTACACTTAGTGTGTTATTATTTATTAATTCATTTGAAAATATGTAGCTCTGTAGGGAATTAGAACGCATGGTGTTGGTTCGCAACTTTTAATGACTTTAATGAATGGAAGAAATAAAAAAATAAAAAATAAATATCTAATTTAGATAATAATTATTTTATATTAAATATATTTTTTTTTCTGCTCAGAAGTTTCTTATATTTAATGTGTCTAGAAGATTTTTTTTTTTTTTTCAAGAAATGTAAAATCTTATGGTTTTTATAATTTGCGGTAATTAGTGAGCTAAGAGTGAAATACGATTATAGAAAAGAGAAAGCTTCATTGGAACCATATAGAATAATTTAATTAATTTATCGAGTATATACAGCAAATAGAAATAAGAATTAATTTGAATAAAATTAAACTTAAATTTTGAAATAGAAAAATATATAATTAGCAGCAACTATAATAGCAGTAAAAATAAATTTATGGTGGGAAGAGACTTTACTAGAAAAATCCTAGAATATTAATAAATTAACTTTAAAATATTTCAAAATATTAAATACATTTTATTTTATATTATCATTCTCATACTTAACTTATTATTTATTTATTTATTTTCAGACAATAAAATTGCAGTGGATTAGATCTATTTAAAGGTAAATAAATTTTAACGCATATTCTAGAAAATAAATCTTACTTAATACAAAATAATGAAATCTTGGGCAAATTTAATTTTAATAACTTTCAGGCTCCGGAATTTAAGTAGGCTCGTTGAACTGGAAAAAATTTTACATAACAAGTACATTACAACCATTACGAACTGAATCTTAATGATGAACCAAGTTTAAGTGTGTTTCTTATCTAAATTAAAAGAAAATTCTTTATTAAGAATTAATAATAAACTTTCTGAATTGTATCTCAGTTAATTAACCCTATGTTGACTGTTGTTATTTAAAAAACATAGCTTCGAATGCCTTATTTTGAAAAAAAAAACAAAAATGTTTGAAAATAGTTAGAAATAATAAAACCAAATTCCGCATAGAAATTAATATTTTTTATGTTAAATAAAAAATAGAAAAAAATTCTATAGCATTCTAGAAAAATAAAATATTTTCTTTTTCAGAATTCAACATAAAAATAAAATTTCATTCAATTATTGTTATACAGATTTTTTTTTATTTTATTTTATGAAACACCATAAAACAGGTCTCATTTTATAATGACTAATCTGTCAACAACTAGTTTTTTTTTTTTTTTCCTTTTCGCATGGTTTTATTACTTTTTTTCTTTCTTTTACATTGTATTATATACTTAATAGATTAACAACACTGTTGAATTACCAATCAATAACAGTTAGTTAACATTTAAGATGAGCTTTAATATTAATGTTAATATATTAATTTTTTTATTTTCAACTAATAATAAAAAAGAAAAAAAAAAAAAAATTAGTAATGAATAATGAGTTGAAGATAATATTCTGTGAAAATTTTATTTAACAAATTTTTAACACAAATTTCAATTTTATGTTTCTTTAAACTCATTCTACAAATTAAATTTTCAATTAAAGAATTTTTTATTTTATTTTTTTTTATTGTTGATGGAAACAAACCTATAATAATCTGTGTGGTTCATGTGGTGATCATACAAAATTTTCTATTTGCAAAATAATCATATTCAACCAATTACCACAGAATTTAGTGCGCGCATCTGTTTTTTGTTTTTTCTTCTTTTCAACCTTCTTTTGGAAATGAGGCATGAAATTGAAAATTTTTGGAAAGTTTGCCAGTTTTTATAAAGGTTTTCTTTTTTTTATTCTGGAATATTTATTTGAAAACGGTGCAAAATTTAGTTTTATTTTGTGCCCTCTTTTATTGTGCTAGTTTCTTATTTGCAATTAAAATTAAGGTTCTACATTTTGAATTTAAATAAAAAATTAATAAGCATTTTTTGATTCCATGTTGACTTAATTAGTTCTTACAAGTAGCTTAGTTATATTGTCGTATAATAGATATATATTGAAGTTCAAATTGGTGTTCGAATTAAAAATTTTTGTTTCAATTTAATGAATTCAGGTAACAGATCTTTAAAAATCAAAATATATAGCTATTTTTAATATAAGAATATAAATTAAACTCCTTATTATACTTCTGTCAGAATTAAATAAACAACTATGTAATTTCACACCATTGGTGGTGGTTTAAAAATATATATAAATAATTCTTTAATTAAGGAATTCTCATTTTAATTATGTTTTAGTTTTTTAATTAATTAATGTATAATGCCAATTTAAACCAAATATGTATGTATGTTAAGAACAGAAATGTATATCTAGTTTTCATAAAAAAAATTTTTTATAATAATATCTGAAAACAAAAACTGGATTGATCATATAAATTGAAATGCATGGTTAGATCAGAACCATATTTGAACATTTTTCATTTTTTATTTTGATACCAATTAAAAAAAATAATATATATAAATATCAGTTTATGTTTGTCACATATTTTATTTTAAAATCTTGCTGTCAAAATTTAATGCTACTTTAATTGAAACTTAAAGATGATGAAGTTTGTAAAAAGGGGCACCAGACGTATCCTTTACTATTATTGATTGTATTAAATATATATTAATCAAATAAACTTAATAATAACTTATTTTTTAAGATTGCGAGAAACAAAATTCGGGGTACAGGAATAATATACTCTACGACAAACTCTAATAATAAAAGAAAAAATTTAAGTTTGTGCTACGTCAACCATTTTATTCTCTATTGGCATGAAATTACTGAATTTCAATATTTTTATTTCTTATTTCTATAATTCTTATAATTACAAGACATGTCATTGTGTTTGAACTGTGAAATCACTTTTAGAATTCTTAGTAATGCATGGTTATTTCCATTTAAAAGTTAAAATTATAATATTCGTGCTAAAACTGTTCAACCCTTTTAATTTCTATATACTTGCATGATATCTATCTAATATTTATTTTATTACTTTTTTTTTTTTAAACTATACTTTCTGTTCTTATTCGACTAACTCTTAACAATTTTAATTCTATTTAATTATGAAATTATGCGGATATGAAAAGAAAAGTTAATTATTTTTAATTACAGTTTATATTAAAAAAAAGATATATAAATGTAACATCAAAAGTGTATGTATATATTATACATAAATAATGTGAAGCATTAAACAAACAATGTTACCAATAAAATAATAATTATTTATATGTTTCATGAAGGATTGCAATTGCAACAAATGAATTTTGAAATTATGTTGCTTTATCAAACAAAAAAAAAAAAAAAAAACAACAACATAGATTTATATTAAAAAATTATGTTCGATTATGATATCTATTTATGTACATAATTCTGTTTTTTTTTTTTTTTTGTAAAATAAATAGATAATAAATATTAAAACTTCACACATGATAATGATCAAAATGTATCAAAAATGGAAATATTAAAAATGTGCGTTAATAAGATGAAAAATATAAGATAATTTTGCGTAGGAATGCGAATAGAAAAATGAAATTACTTTATTTTAAAATATAAGAATTAAAAAAAATAAAATAAATAAAAAATTGTTGATTTTTTTTTACGGCATAGTTTGACCTTCCCATGAGATATAAAGTGGATTGAATTATATATAATATATATACTTTTTTCTTTCAATAAAAATTTATTTTTTTTGTTTTCATTTTATTATTTCTATAAAAGTGGAAATTTAATTAAATGAAAATTAAATTTATAAAAAACATTTTTATTCTTGTGATAAATCTATAGGAAGTGTGTTAATTGATGTTGGTGCTATCTTTTGAATCACAAGAAAAAGTAGAACTACTATATTTATGTTAAAAAAAAAAATTGGTATAGATACGTTTTTTTTTTTTTCTATATGTTTGTACGTTATTATAACAGATTTGAGCTAAATTATAACATAAAAAATGTAAACAAATATTTTAACATTTAATTAATGTAAAAACATAATCATAATATTGATCTAAGGATGGTAAGAAATTTATAAATATACTTACTAAGAGTTTACATTTTAGTTTTTTATTTACAAATAACTAAAACTTTATTTTTTTTCTGAGAAAGAACATATTTATATAAACTGTGCGTATATAATAAGTACATGAGTAAAAAATTGTGTAAAACAGAATATCTAAAAAATAAAAATTAAAGTTAAAAATTGTGACTAGAACTATTATTGTTATTATACTTTCTTCTGGTAAAACTATGTAAAAAAAAAAATACAATATAAATAAAATTTTAATCTTGACAGAAAGATTTTATTATTATTTTTAGGCCCGTGTAGAAACTAGGTTTTATTAGGTACAATTGAGAACTCAATTAATAAATTGCTTGTTCATTATAAACTTTATCTTTTAATATGGACTCTTAATTATATTTAATATGAATGTACAACCATTAAAATTGTACATAAATGCTTCTGTTAATAAAAATATTTTTATGTCATAATAATATTACTTCAATAAATATAAGAATTATAGTTTTCAATATTAATTGTGACAGAATAAGTATTCATCTAGCTACTAGTATTGAACATAAATTTAACAAATTTTATACTATTTTGATTTATTCTTTTTTTCATTAAATAATTTTAACAAAGTAATAATAGATTAAAATTAGAAACCAGGTACAAAACAAAAAAGCATAACTTTGCAGAATGCATTTATTTTATGCTCGGAAAAGCATAAATTATAATGACCTATGTATAAGAATAGGTTTTTTTTTTAATGTAAAAATGTGTTAAACTAGTTTGATGTTTCGTCGACCTCAAAGGTTGATTTTTATTTACTTATTTTTAAGTTTTATTCGCCTTTTTTTTTTGTAATTTTAAATCTCACTTTCTTTTCAACCAAATAGACAAAAAAAAAAAAGTTAAACTTAATGACTTTTATTCAATTAGATTTATTTTTGAATATAATTAAAACTAAAAAAAAAGTCTCAAAACTTTTATAATATTGAGTTCAAATAAACAAAAATATTTTTAAAAGTGAATTCTTTACAAATAAGCTTTAAAATTAAAGAAAATAAAACTCTTTTCTAAAATTGCGATAATTTAAAGTTTATTATTAAAACAATGCTGAAAAAACAATGTGATTTTTATATTATTTTTAAAATATTTAAAATATAATTTAATATTCTTTTATACGCGCGTTTATTTTTTTTTTTTTTGTTTTTTTTTTTTTCTTCAACTAAAGCGTCAAATGAAAATGAAACTAACCATAAGATACACGCATCTGATACCAAAACAAAAAAAAAAAAAAAAATTTAAAGCTATTTTAACAAAATTAATGACTTTGTTCCAAATTTTTTTTACTTGCTAATTTATGGAATTTAAAAATGGAAAACAAAACAAAAACTAAAAAATTTTCATATAATAAAATTATTTTTTTCTTTACCTTTTTATATAAAAAAAAAGAACCTGATTTACATAACAAAACAAATGAAAGTTCGAAGACATGTATTTAAATTAAATGTCAGACATAGTGACAGTTAGAGGTGAAAATAATTGACTTTCTTTTCCAGCACAAAAATAATAAAATAATAAAATTAAAACAATTTTCAATTTTATAGTACACATAAACAAAAAAAAAAAATCTTGTTGGAAAACTTTTTTTTTTTTATAAAAAAAACTTTATATAGAAAAATGTGAAATATTATTATTTTCTCACGGACACAAGAATATAATTTTTAATTATCGAGTTGATAATAATAATAACAGTGGTTATAAATATTATAATTTTCTATTTAAGAATTTATTATCTTTATTAACAGCTTTTTTTATGGCTAATTACACTATAATTTAGTTATAGTTATAGATTTACTTCATTATTGTGAAAACTTCAACAGGAATCAAAAACCTTCGTACATCAAACCTATACTTATATTCATAATTTTACCTAAACACTGAATGATTGATAAAGATTTTTCTAGAATAATCCTTAGCTGTATGTACAACTTTTTTTTTTCTAACAATTCTACACACAACAAATCTCTAATTTATTGTCGGTCACAGATCCAAGAAGATAAAAATCATGAAATGTAATTCTTGTCTTTGCTTAAAGTTAAAAACATCTTTAATCAAAGAATCTTATTTTTCAAAAATTGGGTCAAGTTTACAATTAGATTTTATTTAATATGAATTTGTTCTATGAAACTAATTGGATGTAATTTCCTCCCATTTTTATTTTATTATTCATTTACTTGAGAGAACAAAAAAAAAATGTTTTTTTACAAAAACAGAAATCAATCATAATTTTGATCTAAAATAAAAATTTTTTAAAGTAAAAGATCAAATAATTTGAACTTTTTTAGGTCTATATTTTCAGTAGTTAAATAACTAGCTTATAGAAATCATATTGCAAAATATTTTTTTTTTTTTTTTTTCTTTTGAAGTAATAGGCAATTATAATTTATGTTTGATGAAAAATGATGTCTAGGTTTTTTTTTTTTTTTTTTACATAAGATTTTAATATTTGCGCTGCTAAACTGTGTAGGTAATTTAAATGAATTCTAAACAAAATTATATAAAAGAAATATTGCAATATAAATGATGTTGCAATTTTTATCATAGAGAAAAATAAATTCAATACAAAATAGATGTTTGGAAACCATTTGAAATGTATTTGAGTTCATTTAAAAAAAAAAAAAAAATTATTAAGGTGTAATTTGTATTAACTTGAAATTAACATGAAAGTCAAGAAAAGTATTCAAAGTGTCAATCCAATTTTTTTTTTACAATGCCGCTAAGACCAGAAACCTTTAGATAATTTCAATTTCTTTAATATATATTAAACCTATTATGTTTAAAACAAAATTTGTTGAAGTAAAAATCCTTACACGCCCTATTTACTTGCATAAATTTACACAATATTCATGTAGGTTTATATTCAACAACAACTACAATATGTTAAAAAAAAATTATAATTTATTTCTAATGATTTCCCGAAGAATGCAAAGTTATTAGGTTTTCTAAACCTTTTGGATATTTAATGAGATCACTGTATTTACAGAAAAGATGCAATAAGGAAAAGTTAAATTTTTGACCCCGATAGAATTTTATGTGAGAATAAATAATATACTATGATGATGTTATGTGTATAACTTTATTATAGTTTATTGGAAAAAATTATTTGCCTGATGCAATCTTATACCTTTATTTGGGTGTTTAACAAAATTATTTTCACTTTAAATTACTATTACTCAATTATATATTATAATATACTATTGCTAATTTGTTTTAGTTTCAGATATTTATTTTTAATAATTATTATTGCTTAGTTGTATACTGCTTTTTTTTTGAATATAAAATATAATACGAGTAGTTAATTTTATATTGAGAATAGGTAAAATTAGTTTCTATATATATATAATATATAAGTTGAAGTATTTAAATAAATTGTTATTTTTCTGAAGAAAATGATCAATGTAATTCGGAACGAATTCCTTCTGTTTTTAATTTCATAATAAATAGCGATTAATTTGCTGAAGCATTTAATTTTTAATTAAACTGTTTAAGATTCGAAGCTTCAACTAATTACAGTGATAGAAAATAGGATTTACATATGTACACGTATAATGTATATTAATTCAAATTTGGAAACATAAAAGTGTTCTTGTGTTGATAACATTATGATAAACAGATGTGTTTTAGGTTAATTTTGAAAAGAATCGGTGTGGGAAAATTTCGTATATAGTTTGAATTGTTGATTGACATCATGTACATTATATAATTTTCCACGTTACAATTAAATTATTCATCGAGTCACGTTTGAAATATTGAAAAAAAAATAAAAAAGAAAATATCATCTTTATCATTTCCTTGTTCCCAAGCATTGACAGATCTTTGGATTTATATATACCAATAGATATAATAACAACATGAAAAGAATTTGATTTAGTTATCTTTCCTCTAAATTGAATGAATATAATTTAAATTTCCTGTGATTTTATTATTTTTTTTATTAGCTTTATGTTTTTTTTTTTTCCAAAACGTATATACGGTCGAACAAAAATCTATTTTAAGTATTTTCTAATTGTCAATACGCCTATTTTACATGAAAAAAAATTTTTTTTTTTTTACTTTTCCATTGATGAATTAAAGCAAAAATTGTGTAAAAATTCATTCACAAAGAAAATAATTCATGTGAAATTCTTTTGAGTTTTATTGAAAAAAAAAAAATAGTTTTTGCGTTTTTTTTTTTCACGCTAAATTTGGAATGCAATTTACTTATTCTAAATTTTTTTATTTAATTTATTTTTGCATAATTCTGCAAACCAAGCTGAAGACAATTACAATAATATAATTTGGAAACACTGAAAAAAAAAAAAACAGAAAGCTGTCGTAGCAAGAATTTCTCTATGTATTTATTTAGGAGAAATTGAATGGAATAACTTTAGCTATATTTGCCATTTCAAGCAAAAAAAGCGAACTATGATTTTCGAGCAGCAAAATTTGCCACATATAATTTGGAATACATTTCTGGACAATTAATGCAAGATTTTGAGCATATATTGCCAGAAAATAACCCAATTTCTACTTACACAATATTTTTGCTATATTTTATAGTTCTAGATAGTCCAGTGAAGGAAAACTAACGAAAAAAAATAACTAAAAGAAAGAATGTTTACATATTTATTTATTTTTCTGAATAAAAGTTGGCATTCGAAAATGTTAAAAATATATAAAAAAAACAAAATAAGAACAAAATTTTATTCCGGAAATAAATTCTAACAACAAACAAAAAAAGAAAAAAAATTATATATATACATATATGTACTTATATATATTTTTTTTTTTTTGCTTTAAACAATTTCTGTTTAATAAATTATTCCTTTATTCAAGAAGCTAAAGTGTTAAACAATTTAAATTGCTTTTTAATTTTTGTTTTGAAAAAACAATATTTAAAAAAAATAAAAAAAAAATAAATAAATAAAAATAAAACAAAATTAAATGTCGCAAATAAAAATCAATTTAAATTCAATTGATTTTCAATGGAAAATGTTTAAATTAAAAAAAATAAAATAAAAAAGCTAAATTTTAATAGTTTCAAATATGTTATAAATACAAAAAACAAAATACATGGTGGAACTTAAAATCAGATAATCGAAAAAAAATTTTGGTGGGGCTTTCTAAAATATATACTTTGTTCTGTTATGCATAAAATATATAGTTTATTCTATAATGCCATGATGCAGAAAAAATGAAGAACGATTTTCGAAAATAAATAATATTTTGAAATTTAAATAAGTTTAACATGTTTAAGTTTATATGTTTATCCTATATAAAATATAGAGAAGCCTAGAATACCACATTCGGAAGTTTGAAACTGAATAAAGTCACATTTTGTGAATCAATGAACCCAACTTTTAAAGCGATTCAAAAATAACTTACAATTTCTGTATGCAATAATTTTATTCGAGATTTCACATTTCGAATATGTCGCAAGTATTAAATTAAAACAAAAATATATATTTAATTGGTATTTATAACAAAATTGAATTACATTTTTTTTCCAACCATAATAAAATCTATCTAAACACCCAATATTTTATTACAAAAAAAAAACCGAAGTAAAATAAAAAATAGAAGAAAAAATAAATTGTAACACTGATTTGGCGTTAATAAGATTCTAACTATACATTAAAGAAATAAAATAAAAAATAAAAAAAAAACCAATTTTTTTTTTCCTTGTTATTTTTTGTGAAGAATGTCTTTTCTTTGGGAGGATTGCTATAAAAATAAAAACAAATAAAAATCTAGTTCAATTTGATTGTAACAGATAATTTTCACAAGTTGTTCTTTTAAAAAGAAATTAACTACAAAAATGGTAATAACAGTTACTATTATTTTTAACTTCTTCTATTTCATTTATTTTGTTGTTTTTTTTTTCCGCATTCTAAGGAAGAATTTTTTTTTTTTTTTCATTTCCAAAATAAAAATGTTAGAAAAAATTCGTGCTTGAATTATATATACATTGAATCCTCTATAATAAGGTATATATGCCATTGCTTCCTAAAAATATAAAGAAAATGTCGCCCAACTTTAATTTTGGTTTAAAATGCGATATTTGAGTTCCAAATTTCCTTGATATTTTTGGTCTTAACTTTTTGGGTTAGCGAAAAAGAAATTGTTAGCTGACTGTGTTTAGCTTACTTAAAGTTTCATCTAGTTTTCGCTAAATCAAAGTTGCAACGACTGCAATGAAGTTGGCTTTACTGCCACAACAAAAAAAGTCTACTATAGACATTTTGATCGCATTACAGAGTTTTGCCGCCAAAACAACTTCCATTATCGTGGAGCACATTGAATCAAAACATTTGAATCTTTTTCAAATATTATAATGTAAATGGAAATGAGAGCTTGTCATCAAAAGTCTAGACTTGATTCAGTAATATTGAAGTAAAAGTCCCTTTATGAATTGTACCAACTTAAACAACAGGTACTTTTCACTTTAATATAAAAATATAAATAAAACTATTATTTAAAATTGTTGAAATATAATTTTGTTTATATAATTTGCAAAAGAAAATGTAAAGTTAGAAATAAAAAAAAGAATATATATATATATATTTTTATTTGTTTTTCGATAGAAAACGTTGTGGGTAGAATTTTTTTTTTTTCAAAAGAAAATATGTTAAACATTTTTAAAAGAAAGGAGCAATTTTTTTTTTTTTTTTTACCATAGATTATATAAAAAATTGATTAAAATCTAAAAATTTTGTCACCAAAATGTTCTTTTTATTCGTTTTAAATTATGTTAAAAAAAAAAGTAAAAAAAGTTCAAAAGAGTGTAAAACGGTTTTTTAAACTGATTTCGTGAATTTGAAAGCATTTAATTCATTATTTATTATTATTATTATTATTTAAAATATTCATGTTGTGAAAATATGTTTGGGTTCTTTTTTTTTTGCTTTAGTTTGACAGTTTTTTTCAGTGTATCTTGAGGGTATTTTGTAGTTGCAATGACAATAAAGCATATAGATAATTTTTTGAGTTTAAAGACTATTTCTTAATAGATGTTTTATTGGGGCTAAAGCTAATTGGTTTGTCTTCCAAATCTTGGTCAAATAATTTTTCCTAGAGTCTGAGTTTTTCATCGATTTAACTATATATTATTCAAATAAGCCACCCAAGTAAATTGTTTTAAATGAAAATATATAATATAAAGGAAACATTTATGTGAAAAAAATTTAACAGGAAAAGATGACTAAAAATACATAAGAGTCCTTGAAAAATAAAATCAGATTTCTATAAGTCAAATTAGAAATATTTAATCCTAATATATCAAAATAGTTATTATTGAAAATTATATAAGTTACAATTTAGTAGGTGTATATTTTGCGATAGACTTATTTTTTCAATGGTGTGGTCTTAGAAAAGTGTTTAGAAAAGCGTAATTGCTAAGAATTGCAATTGACAAATTGCATATAAATCGTATTCCGAATTGAAAACAAACGAGAAAACTTTATGTTAAAAATCAAAAAAAGGAAATAGGAAATCTTTTAGTATCTAATTAGCCCGAGGCAATTTTCTTATTTTTTTAATTAATTGATTATTGCATTAATTAAGTTTTGAAAAAAAAAAAAATAAATACATCTTATACATATATTCAAACAAACTAATTTTATTTTATTTACATATTTTTTTTATAACATTTTATTTATTACCGGGGAAAAATTTTCAAATTTTATGATAAAACTAAGAGAAATAAATTTCTAAATGAAAAAGTCAAGTGGGTTTAAATTTATTGCTATTGCAATATCAACACTATATTTGAATTTGTAAAATAGAAAAAAAAATTATTTTCAAGAAATATGTTTTAAATTTATTATTATCGTTATATCAATTATTCAATGAACAAAAAAAAAAAACAAAGTATATAGACAAAAAAAAAACAAAAAATATGGGTACTTTGCACGTTGATCATAAAGATTAAATTTTATTAATGAGTAGCAAATTAAACGATTTTCAATGTAAATTTACATTTTCATAACAAATGGGTTAATGGAGCTAAATCTTTTTTTTTTGTTTTATTATTACTATTATTCGTTCTGCAATTTATTTCAGCAGGCAAAAAAAAAAAAACATAAATAAATATTGTAACAAGACAACCTCTACCTCTAAGTGTGTTGCACAAAGGGCAAAAAAAAAAAAACGAAACAAAAAAAAAAAATGTAAATAAATAAAATTTAGGACAGTCTGTTTGTGCAGCAAAAAAAAGAAAGTGTTTCAATGTCTCATAGATATATTATGCCTATATTTTTATTTGCGTTTACTTTTATTTAGCTATATATAGTGAACATTTTTATTAATGAACTAAAAATAATAATAATAATATTTTTTTTTTGGTTTTATAACTTGTGAAATTGGATTAAAATTATTGGATTAGCATTTTTATTTATATTTTCTATATTTTTATGACATTTTAACAAATTAATAATTTATGATTATACTGCGTTTATTTATAACAATTTAATTTTTATATATTTTATAACTTATTCAAAAAAATAAATTATATATATAATATAAGAATCACTCAGAGATTACCCTAATTTCCATTAAGTTTTATGTCCAACTTATTATGTTTTGTTCGGCAAATTAAAGTTATACCATAATTCAAGTTAATCTCTGTTGAAAAGAAAAATTTTATATTGAATGTTTTTAGTAAATAATATAAATATTAATTTTAAATATAAAAATTTTATGATCTAATAAAAAATATAGAGTTCTTTTAAGTGATTCTTACGGATATTAAAGAATTTTATTCCAATGCTCTTTGAATCAGATTCGAAGCATAACATTTATTATGACAGGATATTATTTTCTGATGTATTTTAAAATATTCGGTTCAAATTCTGAATAATTTTTTGTTATAAAAGTCCAATTCTTCTTTTTCACATAAAGATAAAATATTTTAATTATTCAATATCTTGTACAAAATTTACATGAAAGATACATGATTTAGATATTGAATCAAAATTTTTAGACATTTTGACTTTGAACCAAAATATTTATTAAATAAATAAATATATTTTTGTGATATTATATATTTGTATCCCTATTTAATAGAAACAATTTTTATTACAAAATTATTCTTTATATTTTTGTGAATATGTTATAAATGAACCAGTTATAATGTTTATTTAATATGCTTTGAGTGTTCCGATAAAGAAACTAACAGTTCTTATTCTTAGGTTTTTACATATTATGTAAAAATATATAAAAAAAAAAAAATTATAGAAGAAATATAGTAAGAAAACAACACTACTTTGAATTTTGAATGGCCCGCCCAATCAACTTCTTTCTGATGTATTATTATTTTATAAATCCATATTTTATGGACCATGTTATTATTAATAATTGATCTGACTGTTACTGAATATAATATTTTTTTTGTATAAATAAAAAAAAAAAGATATTATATTTTTATAAAATATGAAAAATAAAATATTTAAAAAAAAAATACAGTTTAACAATAATATTTTATTAAAAATAAAGAAAACACAATGTTTACTCTTACTGTAAAAGTACTCTCTAATTTACAACTGTTATGCTTATTGCATAAATTCTAATGCAAAAATTGCATCTATATTTTCTTAATGTTACCATTATGTTCTACTAGTTAGTTAAAAAAAAAAAATAGAAAAGAAAATTATTAGTTCGAATAAACTAATGCGATGACAATTTGTTGAAAACAATTTTTTTTTTTAATGGTTTTTTTATAAAAATAGATACAAGCTATGTTAAATATTATATTAAAAGGTAACATAGAATACCAAAAAATAGAATAGACATAAAACATCAGTCTTTGATTCATAAAGCCAGTTCAATTAACTTTGGAATGCACATGTCGGGGTTCGATTTATTTTTCTTTATCTAAAGAAGTCTTAAAACGTACCATTTTCATGAGAAGAGAGCTTGAATTGTAATTTTGTAAATGTGATTTTGTTACTCTCATAGTTTCAGGCGAATCAATTTATTATTTATTTGAAATAAATAATTTGTTAATTGTATGGAGTCTGAAATATTAGGATAAAAAGAAATCATGAAAATTTAAAGAACATACATTTCTAATGTTGATGATTACAAAAAAAATTCAAAATATTTATGTAAAATATTACGAAAGTAAATAAAATATTTCTAATACTCAAAATCGTTACCTAATCATTAAATTCGAATTTCTTTAACTCTACATCGCAAATTCGAGTTAAGATCCCTATTTATTTACTCTATTCAAATCTTGGCTTTCTTTGTTATTCTTCCGTCATTCGGTAGAGGTTAATAGCAAACTGCTACAATCGCGATAAAATACAAAATTTAACTACTATATGTACAAGAAAGTTGAAAATTAACGAATGAAAAAAATAATAATAAAAAAAAAAAATTGTTTGCTCTGGATCATTTATAATGAACGGAAATTCTATGTAAATAGATATTGATCATTTTCCTATACAATTTTTTTTTTTATACTTGAATTCAGTGTATTTGAAATTTTTGGTTAGCAACTTATGTTTTTAGAATTGAAAACTTATATGCATATAGATAAGCTGTTTTTTGTACGATTTTCATAACATAGTTTTTCAGCAGAACAAATATATATATAGTTTTAAATAAGAAGATCGAATAATTATCCAGGAAGAATAATTATCTTATTCCAGTTCCATAGGAACGCATATAAATTTTAAAGAGATTGGAGGGATCTAAAAGTTTTTGTTCTCAACATATTAATATATGTATTATTTATCCATAAACTTCTAACTTCGAAAATCAATAGAAATTCTACATAGGATGTATTATTATAAAAATCAAGTATGTATAAATAAATTATTGCCTTAGACTTAGTCAAAAACAATAAGGCTAACTACAAAGCTTAAAACAAAACAATTTTTGGACCCACTTGAGTATCACTTCAAACTTTAAGAAGTCATTAAAGAAATTCTAAGATATAATATTCTAACCAGATACTTAATAGTTTATTAGAAAAATCATTATACTATTTATATTATTAAAAAAAAATATGTATAAGCATAATTATATAAAATTAATGTTTTAAATAAAAATACAAAATTATCTAAGCTTTAACCATTAAAAACAATAGGTTTCGTTGGATAAAATATTTCCTTTTATTCAAATGGAAAACTTAAGACAAGCTTATCATATAATATCTTTTTGAAGAATATAGTAAAAAAAAAAAAAAACAAGTTAGGCTCTTTAAATTTATATAATGTATAATGGAGACGATCTTGTAATTTTCAACATATGTATACACAATTTTTAAATTAAGGCAAAATTATAATATCCGTGTATCAAACATTATATATACAGTACATTTATATTCATTTTATTTATTTGATATGAATACTTATTCATAATATTATTAATGATTAGGAAATGCTCAGATATATAATAATTATATAGTTTGGTACCTAACAAATCAAATATCAGTATGCAATTAACTTAAACTATTTTGTTATATTATTTTAATAACTTTAAATTTTATAGCGTAATTTGATATTTTTATGTTTATTAGTGGGTTGCAATTAAATGTATCATCATCATCTGTTAGACCTTAAATTAAATTCAAGATAAACAGTATATATAGTTACAATGTTTGTTTGTGAAGAAAATATATTTAATAATATTAAGATTTAGTAATACAATCCTAAGATCATAACTACTTATTAAGTTTTGAAAACTATAAACAACAAAATATAATAAGTACGAATTAAATATGTAGTGTAGATAATAAATATTGAAGAAAGTAAGACACGATCAGTATTATAATTTTTTTTTCATTCATTTTTGAAATATATGACGATCTGATATAATTATAGTCTGATCATCGTCAATTTTATGGCAATGTGAGAGAAAAACTTCTAAATTGAATTCTGTTAAACTAGTTTTGATAAGAATGTCATCAGTACTATTATACTAATAATCGGCTGCCTTTCTACACAGAAATTAGAAATGCAAAATATCTTGAAAATAGTCAACACCAAATTTATATTTCGTAAATAATTCAAATTTATGATTTTTTTTTCTTATTATCACCTTAAATAAATCTTTGAAATTTTATTACAATTCAATTAATTACAACATAATAAAAATAACAAAAAAAAAGAGAAAACAAAACAGGTCAAACATTAAAATAAGGCAGAAATGTACAACAACTTAAAATGCAAATATTTCAATAATATTACAAACAAACATAATATACCTACATTAATTGTAAAATTCGAAGATTTTGAAAAATTTAGCTTGATTATAATTAGAATAAGAATAAAATGGACAGATCTAATGAAATGGAATAAAATTCTTAAAAAAAAAAAATTCATTTAAGAACAGACTTAATTTCTTCTGATTTTATGACCTTCTGTAAAGTTAATAAAATTCGTATAATTGTAGCTTTCTGTAATAAATTAACATTCGGCTTTTCCTGTGAGAAAATTATTTTCTTTTTAAAGAATTTTCTATCTACATAATATAAGTATATATATATTTTTTTTTGTTCTAATGTCAATTAAGTCAATTAGAGATTAATTTTTATTTTATTTTCATTTCACAAAAAAAAACTAAATAAATTTATTCTATTAATCAATGAAGCCATTAATTGTATATAAAGCTAGCAATTCAATGTCTTTATTAGTGTCTGGTTTTAAGATATTTTTGTTTTTCTTCTATAACTTTTTTTTTTTTAAAAATAATTTAGGTTAATTACATAGTTTTAAAATCAGGAATGAGAAAAAATCTAGGTAAAATCAGATTTTTTTTCTTTCTCATCTAAGAAAAAAACTCTTTAATGTTTCAAGATCGCAATGTGATTCTATTTGCCTAGAAAACAAAATCTACAACTTTTTTTTTCCTGCCACTATACATTCTTATCAAATGATAAAAATCTTTGAAAACTGTTTTTTTTTATTTGGTTCGCATAAATCTTTGTTATAAAAAAGATTGAAATCAAAATTAGAAAAAAAAAATATTAAAAATAAAATAAAAAATAATAATAAAAAATCCGTATTAATTGGATTCAATGAAAATGAAAGTTCCCAACATCGTAGATAATTTTTGACATAGAAAAACTTAAAATAAAAGAAAGTATATATTATTGATATATGTTTAGTATCTGTTAATGAAGCCTTTTATGGTTAGAATTTAAGTAAGCTAAAAGCATATATTTTGATTTATGATATGATTTTTTTAGATTTCTAAAATATAAGTTGTTGTTTTTTTTTGTAAATAATAATAATTCTATATTTAGTCTTGATAGTTTTGGATTGTCATTTTGGCAAAAAAAAAAATTCAATTCGATTATAGAAATGATGATAAAAACTTTTTAAGTTAAGTTAGAGTGTCGATTTTGGCGGTCTTTTATACATAAACTGTTCGACAAGATATAAAATTTATGTTTGAAGTAAACCAATCTAGATTCTAGATTATAATATATATATTTTAAACCTTCACAAAACGTTTAATCATAATTATTTTTATATAAAAAAAGGTTTAAAAAAAAAACGCAAAAATAGTAATAATAATAATAATTATCCATTAGGGAAATTTTCATGTAACGGTTTTATCTAAATTGTCATTTAAAAAAAAAAATTCCCAGTAAAAAAAAATATTTTTCTTTGTAAAAATTGCTAAAGAAAATATACAAAATTTTCTTTGGCGGTTTTTTGTTTTTTTAATAGTAAAAGTTAATTTTCCTATTTTTATATCAAAATGTGCCAGATTCATTCATTCATGACAAACGAAGAGCTTATTTTGCTACGCATTAAACACGGACAATAAACACATTCATGAAAATTATATTTTATGATTTATAAACAAATTAAAAAAAAACAAAAAAACAACACAACAAATTTTTTTTATTTAACAATTCTTAACATTTATTAATTTTACTGATAAAAATTCAATGTTAAATATGCATGAAAAATTATACGCTAAAAAGGTGTGAAATTTATTATTAATTTTTTTTTTTTTATATTAAAATAATGTTTAGGAGAACTAATGAATGAAAAACTAAAATAAAATGTTAGGTTTTGCAAAGGCGCGCATCATTGTGTGTATATATTTTATTAAAATTATTGTTTATTTTTTTGCATCAACGTTAAATCATAAATTAAGTTTTCTATAGATATTTAAATAATTTTAATATGTGCATAATTTTTCTTTATTAAATGTTCAATTATAAACACATTAATAAAACAAATAGTATTTAAATAGAGAATTATTTAAATAATTATGTTTATTCAAAAATTGAATATGAAAAGATTTAAATGTATTTAAATGTAGGTTAATTACATCACACAAAAAATATCACAAAAACGAGTGAAATTTTGAAGGTGCTGTCATGGAAACCTTATCACTTTGAAGTTCGATCCACTAGTAATTATTATAATGCCGCCTTAGCCTAGTCATTGTCAGTATTGTTAGTTAAATTCATTCATGATCAATTGCATGATCCAACAACAGATACACAATTTCAAGGACAGTTTTAGCTCAGCAGTATTTTTTTTTTTTTACTTAATAATATGGAGTTGACTTTAATTTTATATTTTTCGATGTTAATCTGAAATCTTTATAGTAATAATTATTTATCCCAATGACAGTGATAACTGAGTTCTAAAAACTATGTATATTAGAAATAAATTCATAAATTTTGGATCAGAGTGTATTCGAACTGCAGTATTGCTACTGAGACCATATTAACCATAAGGCCACGCCACCATTTCGTCACTTAAAGTTATTTAAAAATTCTTATATTCAATCGATCATCAATCAAGTTTTAAATTGCTTTAATTTATTTTAATTTATAATTTTTAAATCTATGAATGAAAAATGAGTATGTTTTTTTTTTCTACATTAAAAACAAAATAAATTCGAATTGATATAAATAGTGAATTGAAATGTCAAAATTTTACTAATGAGGTCGGAAAGCGTTTGAGATGTTAACAAAATAAAAAAAATTTTACAAATTTATACAAAGCAAAAAAATAAAATATATTTATCATAATAAATGATGCTATTAACTTTGACATTTTGCTATATACAAATTTGATCAATCTCTTCTAAATATCATTAATTTTTTTTTTTTGTAGCGCCACACTTCCAATTTCAATTTCAATTCATTTTTATAGAGATTTTTTTTTCTTTAAAATATATTCTCATGAAAATTTAAAATCTAAAAAAAAAAAAAAAAAATTATAATATAAAAAATTATGTAGTTCAAGTTGCAGGTAAAAGAGGTTAAAATTTACATACAATTTACATTGACGCTGCATTATTCATGAACGCATGGGAGAGAATGTATATCATAAACATTTTTTCAAATTATTAACACGTCAATCTAAATACTTAGATAACGCATGAATATCAATCAAAGTTCCTTTGTTAAAGTTACATCAGAGTTACATGAATGATCTCAGATAAAGTGCTAAAAAAAAGTGAAAGATATTATTTTGTCGCTAGACGATCATAAAATATCAAAAACTTGTTTCATATCTTCAGAATTAATCTGCACGAACATTTAAACATAATACTTCTATTAAATCATATCCGCTGATTAATGAAGCAGTTTCAAGAAGGAACCTTTTTTAAACACTAATCCATTACATTATGAATTTTGATATTATTTCAACCCAGAACTCAAATGGAACGTGAGGAATTTTTATCAACAATATTATATTTTTAAATAAAATTAATCTGCGCCACCATTTAGTACACTTAAAAAATCAATTTTTTCTAACGACTCACTGCAAGATTAATTGAAAGTTGTGATGATCATAAATTTTAATATTTCCTACCAAAAACTTTTTCTCCTTTAACTAACTACGTTTGCTAACTATAACTATAAATTTATATAGTTTTTTTTTTAGTTTAAAAAGCTATATTAATAAATTGCGTGTTTCTTTGAACTTGTATTTGGCGCGTATTTTCATCAATATTTTTTTGTTAAAATTGTTACAAGCAAAATTTATGTTTCATTCATATTTTTTGTATTTTCTCATCATTTTGTTTATTTATTTTTTCAAGAAAAAAAAAAGTACTTTTGATGAAAATAAATGTTTTTCAGATAAAATAATATATTTTAAATATATAAATGAATGAAACGAAATTTCCCCATATTTATTATAATCGGCAATACAAATGCATATATTTAAAAGAAAAAGATTAAGAGCCATTTATAAGTAATTTTCTAGTTTTCTACCAGTTTAAATGTTATATGGGTCCAAAAAAGAGTATAATGTTAAATATTTCCCATGATTGTTGATTTATGATCATTTAGTGTATGTAATGTTAAAAACGAAATAAAATTATGGTTCAAATAATTTATATATTATGTTAGTTATGATAACTATTATAAATATGCTTAGCTTTTAATTTATTTATAGTTGTTGTTTAGGCATCAAGTTTTTAATATGTAACCTTAGAATGGCTCAATTGAAAACTGAGTATTGAGCTGGACTTACTTGTAAATTGTTTGAAAATTTTGAATTTTTTACTTTTTTTCTGTATATAAAAATATTTTTTGTGATAATTCTTATCTCTGTCAAGACTAAATTTATTGTATTCCAGTGGTCCTATAATTGATAAAATAAATTAAATCCTTGAGAATAATAGACTTTCAAAATTTTAATATCAACATTAATGTTTTACTTTATTAAAAAGTAATAATCCTTGAAGTCTCGCTGAATTTTATAATCAGATTTTCTGTAATTAAAATTTCATCGCACAGTAACCACTAACTAATCAATACGACTATATTCGTCCAGACTTCATGATTCATCATTATGTGATGACTTTTTTGAAAGCATAATGTAATGTCCACTAACTCACCATTATTATTCTATTCAACTAATGCCATTTCGCTAAATCATATTTGTAATTATATACGAATATTTTATCTCTACTACTTAAGTTTTTTATTTATTTTTTTATTTATTTTCATTCTTTGGATTGAAGAATTCATAAGTATAGTTAACTATCGGTAATTTTTTTTTTTTCATCTTAAATTGTCAAGTTTTATTAACATTTACAATTAACTTAAGAGAAAATCTTGAAGTAACAACTATTCAACACTTGTTTTAATCACTTCTTGATTATTTGTTGTTATTATTTTTGTTCATTCAATTTGTTGATTTAAAAAAATAAAAATAAAAAAAATTTATGGTTGGTTTTTCACATTGAAGAAATTACTTTTGCTGTTGAATCATCGGCTGAATCACATGCAATATTTACAATTTATTTTTATTCACTACAAACGGTACTTTCGCGTTTATTTTCTTCAAATTCAATGTCATTTTAATAATAATAATAATAATAAAAAAAAAAAAATACTTAATAAGAATATATATTTTATTACAAGAAGAAAAATGTATGAAAGTATCTATTAAGTATAAAAGTACATATGTACATCTGATTTTATTTTTTTTTTTTTTTCGAATTTTCTAATTATTTGTAATAAAAATGAGGACAAATTTTATTTTCAATGCAATTTTAACCTAATTTATACATACATTATGCATATAAGTATTATACGAGTATGTAAGTTTCAAAAATTATATAGTTTTGATTTCTTTCTATAATAAAGATTTAAATGAATATACTTTTTGTTTTAGTTTAGTACATAATAATTTTTTATATTTTATTACCAATTATGCCAATATTTAAAATGTATGATATATAAACAAATATTTATTTTATTTCTCAAGCTCATAAAAGTCTACATAAAATATCTATAATATGTTTGTATAGCCTTTGGAAATAGATTTTATTTTGTGTGCAAATTATATACATACATATATTTTCATTGAATCATCTCATGGATGCGTCAATATTTTATGTATGGTTTTCGTTTCTAAAATGTGTTCATATAAAGAATTTGTTTTCGATAAATTATTCTATTTAGAATGTTCTATTTAGCGGCACAGGCTTAAGAAAACTGATTCTACTATAAGCTTTAAATTAGAATTATAAATTTTTTTACTTTGGATTTTGTTCAAAATTTAGATAGTATTACATAATGAAAAAGTATTATAAATCAATTAATTAAACATTTATTTTAATAATTTTTTCATTAATTATTAAATCTATGTACATATAACGTGATGCTAAACCTCAACTTTTCTTTCAATAACCTAGTTTAAGTGCCCATTTAAAATAAGGAAATTTTTTCGCTAACATGTTCTTCATAATTTTTTAAATTACTTTTTGTTAATTTTTTTTTTTTTTTTTAATAAAAATATCCAATAAATCAAAAGAAAAAAAATTATTTATTCCTTATGAGTTTTTTGCTTCAAAAGCACGGACTCTATGCATACATATATATATATTTTTTTTTTTCATTTACATTCAACCATAAGATAAAAAATAAAAAAAAAAATTAGTTAAAAATCAGATAGGTACCTAGTGTTATTATTTTATTTATTTTAACTATGCTTACCCGGTTGTGACCTTTTAGTGAAAATTAAAATTCATGATTTAATATAAAATTAATATTGTGTTTGTTTAGTTTTTGGAATAATAAATAACAGTATCACTAGAATAATAATTTTCTAATTTTTTATTTTTTTATTTTTTTTTCTTAGATGAAAATAAAATAGAAAATTGTTGTAAGAAAACGGAAGCAAAAAATTAGGTTGGCGCGCTTTAAGAACTTGTGCACACTTTATAACGTAAAAAAAAAATAACATAAGAAAAATTATTTACAAATTAAAAAAGAATTTAAAATATTGTCATAAGATACAATCAACTTCTCCAGCTGTGTGTTAGCAAAAAAAAAAAAAAAATAAAAAAAAATTGTATTATTATAAATTCATATTTCTGGTTATTATTAAAATAAGGAAAAAAATATTTTTGTTTTATTATTTTGCAAAAATAAAAATATTTGTTTTGTTCTGTTATAAGTTATAGTTTATTTTGCTTATATAAATAAGGAACTACGGGATCTGTAGAATACAGGTTTAAACTACGGTTTCATATATAATTTTGAATGTGCCTGTGACATTATTCTTTGTAGCTGTATCTTTACATCACTCTCTTATGAAATATATTTGAATATCTATGCTTTGAATATAAAAAAAATGATTTTTTTTACTATTTCTCTCATATCGAGCCTTCATGTATATATTATTGAAGATGTTTTAATTTTTTATCTGCGAGAATTATCAGAAAATATAGGTATGCTAGTTTTGAAAATTTTATTGTAATGCGGAAAATTTTGTTATATTATAATATTATAAATTAATTTTATATGTGTTTTAATATCAAGACCTACATAATTTTTATACAAGCAAAATGTCATACAAATCAAATTAATATTTCAATAAGTTAGCATAATGCTCATAAATCATAATCATAATCTTCTTTTTCATTCTAAACACTGGTTATTCTATTTTTTTTGTTACTGATTTATGGAATCTTAAAATTATTGCAAATATTTTAAATTAATATTATAATAAATAATTTCATTTGATTTAATATCCTTTTACACTTCGTTTGTTTTGTTTCATTTGCTAGTTTAAGGTTTGCATCATAAGTGTGAAAAACGGTGACAAAGAAAAAAAAATCTAATTAACACCAAGAACTATAATGTTCAATATACTTTGATTTAATTTCAAATTACTATATTAAGTGAATGTATAAATATTACACTATACTTTCAATTCAGACAAAAACTGACTAATAAAACTAATATTTCACATAAATTAAAATTCAATGCACTTGTAACTCAAGTTTTAATACGGATAAAATATCCTCTTGAGTAAATTTATTGACAAGGAAAATGAAATTCTTTATTTTGGAATTAATAATTTTTTTTTTTTTTTGACAAGAACATTATGAATGCCTTGAATTTTAATTTTTAACATTATATTACGCCTATACAAATCTCAAAAATATATATAAGTATATATGTTCTAATAAAATGATTATAAACATATTCTGATTTAGATTGAAATTATGTTTTATGGAAGATAAAAATCGACATTTGCTGCAAATATAAGAATTATTATGTGTATCTAAATTTAAAGTATTTTTAACATTGTGAAGTAAATTTTAATAATTTATAATGCAATACTGATACTAAATTGAATGAGATAAATTTTAATTAAAAAAAAAAACATGTTTTTCAATTATATTTTGGAAGTAAGATCATTGTATCTATGAAAATTGCTTTTAACAATTTATCAGTTTTATAAATGAATTTTAGAAGAGATTTTTAATAGAAGTCATCAAAATTTTCCTACTTCGATGGTTATCAATAAGCTTCAATACCTAATTGATTTCCTGATTGGTATAATATGTTATATCGTCTGCTCAGAAATGAAACAACGTATGATGAAAAGTATAGTTTCGAGTAATTTCGAGTAATTTGAATTTAAAGATTTGAAAATTAAAAAAAACGTATGAAAAAATATCAAGTAGCGTACAATTTTCATCTAAAAAACATATTTTAATCAACATTAAGAATATTCTAAAGTAGTTGTACTTATAAAATCGAGTACGAGGAATCGAATGGTGCTATTGTCAAATAATGACGTATAAATGTCATACGTTGTTTCATTTCTCGGCAGACGATATATTTGATCAAATCGAATACCTAATAACGAAATGATGACATGTTTTTTTATCCCATATGTTGGTCATCAAAATTTATCAAAATAATAAATTTTTTTACTTGAACATAACGTAAGCCAAGCTAATTTAAGACGATATTTTACTTTGAGGAAATCTTCCAAAATTTTCCAACAATCATCATGGCTAGAATTTATGATTTTAAGCTTTAAAAACTGTCTACTTTAAATTCAACATAAATGACGGAAAAACAAGTGTATATAATTTATTATTTTCCGCTTTTCCTTCTGATTTCACTTAGTGATAATTGGCTGATTTTTTATTAACATTAAAATTTATTTCTGTTAAAAGTAAAACTGACATCAAAATTAGATACATATTTAAAAAAAGGAAAAAAAAAAGCCCATATTATTTTAAAAATTGTTAACTTAATGTGATTATCTCGAATTTTATTGCATTCCTTTAATAATGCAAATATATATTTTTCATGTGAGATTCTATCATTTTTGTGTGGGATAAAATCTCAAACTGAGTAACTGAGTTCAGTATTATGTAGAAAATTTAGAATATTTATTATATGTTTTCCTAGGGCTGTGGGAGTATGCAAAACAGCTGGTGTTTCTTTTTTTTTTTTTTTTAATTTTATGTTGAATTAGATTACATAATTAGAAAAAAAAAATTATAATTCTAAATGTTAACTATGTTGATTTATGAGAATTTCAAATAGATATCACTTTACATTTAAAGTTTGGACAGAAAATGAATTAAATCAATTTATATTATTTTTAACATTTTTAATTGTCGTTGATGACAAGAAAAAAGTCATATGCAATTATGTTTTTGTAATAAAACGATTCAAGCTTCAATTTCTTCTAACTCTGTTTGAATATTTTTGAGGAAGTGAAGCGATCAAAATTGTAACTTCTGAATAAAGCGAAATTTATAATAATTTTACTAAAAATATTACGTCGGATTTGGATCAAAATAAATTCAGTAAAAAATTACGTATAAGTCGTTTGCAACTACTCGAATTACTATTGTACTCAATTCCTGTATTTATTTTTCAGATTTAGAAGAAAAGTAAAATTAATGATAATTTTCTTTTTATAATAATTTTACTTTTTCCCTTTTTTTTTTAATGTTACTGAAAAGTGCTACAAATTAATGATTGTGATTATTCCACCTACAAATCTTCAATTTGAAACTTAATAAATATTTTTTATAAGCATGTAAGTAAGGGACTAGAAAATTTCAGTAAAAACACTATTTCTTTATTTTTTTTACTTTTAACCCCACCGATCACCTTTTATTTAAATCTTATAAATTATTACGCCTTCACACAAATAATAAATTTGCGCACAAATTAGTTGCGTGCAAACTTAAGAAAATTTATTTTTTCAAATGAAACATGATACATATATTTATTTGAATTCAAGAGCGCTTGAGTATATTTCTTAATAAGATTATTCAAAATATAAATTTGTACTGATACTACTTACTAGTTGTCAATAAAACGAAAACTTCGTGGCATTAAAAAACTTTTCAATAAAATTTGTATTTTAGTAAAAAAGAAATTTTTGAATGCTTGGAGTATTTATTGATATATATTCAAAGTTTATATTTAAACCAAAAACAAAAGACTTAAGACGCAAACTTGATGTTTATTAAAGACAATATTGCTCATATTTATAAAATTTTCGCAACTGTTTTTTTATCTTTATTACAGGATTAGAAAGAAAATACTGTGAAAAAGTGGGCTTTAGTGACTGACTAGAGTAAATAACGTAGGAAGAGGGTTGAAGTATTTCAATATCTAATAAAATTTATTTCTTGTTACAATGCTCTATAATTTTCATCATTGAATATAAAAATTATAAGCTATAATCTCTAAATTAAATTAAAAAAAAAAAAAAAAACTATTATTAAAATTGTTATGTTGCTAATATGTAAGATTAACAGTTGATTTAAAAGTTAATTAATCAATTTTCCTCATTCTTCTTATTCTCATTCCAGATAAAATAGTCTTCATCTAGGAAATAAAATTATTTAGAATATAAAGATTACATTATAGGCAAAAAACAAGCAATATAAATATGTTTTCAATAAAACAGTGTTATTTAATATTTTTACTTTGTCTGGTAATATCGGCAACAACAAGTGCACGTAGATCACGTATTCATCCATCTATTAAAAAATCTGCAGATGCACCGCCAAGTGATAATGTTGCAATTGAATCAGAGGTGCAACCAGCTGTTGTTGTGGCACCACCGACAATAGGATCATCTTCTTTAGTATCACCAACAAAAGAAACAAATTTACAAGTTGCTGAGCTTCCATCACCAATGCCACAATCAATGCATTCGCATACATCATCAGAGGAATCATTGAATAATAAAGAAGAAATTCCAGCCTCACCAGGTACACCAAATCCTATAGCATCACCAGCAGTTGCACCCCAGTCAGAAGAATATTGTGATCCAGATATGTTAGGATTTGAAATAGTAACTGGGTATGTTGATTAAAAAATTAAATTAAAGTATGTTTGGATTTCTTATTTTTTAATTGTAGTCTATTAGAAGTAAAAAACTTGCTATCAATAGATTTGAAAGATTTGTGGTAAAATATTTCGTTTCTTCGATTAAAAAACTATTTGATATTACAAATCATTTCTTTAAATTCATTTTCATCCCAATTTCATACCATATTCTAATTGCAAATATTTTGACATTAACTAAATTATGGTTGAAGCATGCAATAACCGCATGTGGCGCTCCTGTCATAATAGAATATTGTATTAAATAGTCTCAATACATTACGCACGTTTTTAATAACCTAAATTAGTCTTAAAATACCGTGAAATATTTTCAGCACGTAATTTTATAGTGTTACATACAAAAAAAAGCGTTATTTAATCAAAGCGCACACAAAACACAAAACAAAATCATAAAGAACACATCAAGCGCAGATTAATATTTTTTTTTTTTTTACAAATTATTATTAGAAAAAAAAAAAACTAAATTGTTTCATGAATATTAATGAAAAAAAAAAATAAAAATAAAGGTAATCAATTTAAAAACATATTCTTCAAATTTTAAAACTACATGAAGCTTCTGACTTACATATTTGTAAAACTATTTGAATTAATTTTATCTGAAATATAGAAGAAGTGTTGTTCAGAATAAATTCAGAATAAAATTATGAAAAATTGTATTTCACCTCAAAAGAGTTGATTTTCTATAATCGGATTCGAATAGTTTTAGTTTTAGTTGTAAAACTAGTTTAGGAAGAAACGAATTGGAAATCCCTTTCTCAATTTTTTCAGGGGGCATAATATACTTAAATGCGAATTGTTTTAGTCAAATATCGTTAAGAGGTGTCATAATTAAGAAGTCTAATAAATTCCAAAGACTATTTTTTTTAATTATTATATATATTCATAAAGAACGATTTTGTAATGCGATGAAGTTTCTAATATTGATAATGGATAACAATGTTTTAAATTAAATATAATTTGCATTCAGTTATAAGAATCTAAACGGAAGCTTTATTATTCTTAATTCAATTTATAATAATAAAAAGACGAAGATCTGCAGCAGATGTTAAGACTTGAAAAGTTATTAATTTACATTATTTATAACTGGAATATATAAAATAGAAATATTTCCCTTTTCCTTATTATTATTATTATTATTTTTTCTATTTTTGCAAAACGAGAAAATTTTTTTTTGAGAAAAAGAAAACATCATTATAGAATATTTTCAATATATAATATTTTATATGAAAAATATTTTTAATCATCACCGTCATTATGTTGTTTTGTACTATTTAGAAAAAGACTAATCTTTATTGTAATTAATTGTATGTTATAAAACTCATTTTACATGTTTTTTTTTTTTTTTTCAAAAATCATTAAGAATTTAAACAAATCATGTTGTTAAGTTCAATGAAATTATTATTTATAAGTACTATGATATTTTCAATATAAAGTTGCATTTGAAAATCTAAAATTGATAATTTGTGCAGCATAGAACTAAAAAAACAAAACATAAATGAAGTATGGGGGGGGGCCCCTTTTCAGCATTTCGTTATAGGTTAGGTACTTTAATTTTAAGATACCTAGGCCACAATCAGGAGCTTAACATATTTTGTTTTCATACATAATCTTGATAGTCAGAGGCGGTTTTAACGGTGTCGGGCCCCTATTCTCTAAATTAAAATAAAATAAAACAATATTAACTAAAATTTAATGAAAAACCTCAAACAAAAACAATTTCATTTTCTACAAACTAAATTATCAAAAAATAATTAAATTACAAAATTTATAGTCGTACTGTATTATTTGTTTTTTAATATTTTTCATTCAATATATTTTATAGTACGGTATTTCCGTATAGTTATGATGCATTTTTTCATTATTAAAAATACATGCCGTCAAATTTATAATTTTAATAAAATATTCAAAGCATTTTACAATCAAAAAAACTTTTTTTTAAATTTTGGATCGATTTTCAAAAATAATTTGGCAAATTTTTTATATTCAAAAGCTTGTGATTTTTACTATCAAATAGCATCAATACCTAAATTTTTCAGATTTTGGTAGATACTGTGTTTTCCACTATGACTGCAGTATAGTAAACATTTTGTATAATTTACATTTTCATGGCATTGTGAATAGAATAGAAGCGACAATTTTTAGTTTCATTGTTTTCTGATCGGGACCTTTCTATCGCGGGGCCCTTCTATCGCGGGGCCCCTGGCGAGCGCCATGTGCGACGCCCGTTAGAACCGCCTCTGTTGATAGTTTAATAAGGAAAATAGTGGCTGTGCGCGTAAATATCAGTTTATGAAATTCACAAACTTATCCTTAATAATTTTATTTATTCTTATAATTTTTTCTATAATATACGAAAGACTACGACCAACATTATGACTTTAATTTAATATACATTTATAATGACTGCACTCCATAGCATTAATATAGTTTCATGCGAAAAAAGAAAAACTTTCAATCCACAGCAGCCTTTATAAAACCATAAATTGAAATTCAATTGTTTTTCTTCTGATTTTATGAAGAAAATTTTTGAGAAAAAAATTTCTCTCTTATTAATATTTGATTTAAATGAAATGAAAAAAAAAAAATTTTTTTTTAATGTTAGAATAGATCTCCTGCGGTTTTGTTTTTTTTCTTCTTAAGATTAAGCAATTTAAATAAAAATATACATCTATCTTTTTTAATTTAAAATTTTATTATTTACTTCCAATAGAGAAATAATTAACACTTCCGTATTAAGCACTACTTAAATGCTGTGAATTAATACATTTTTTTAATAGTCTAATTAATAAAAATTAAAAAGAAATTGAATCCAATAAATAAAGACATAAAAAAAAAGAAGTCGTTTTTTTTTTTTTTTTTGAAAAATTATTGTACTTAAAATAATAAATATTTATATTTTCAGATATGTTTTTTCCGCTCCTGGTAAAATATTGGAATCATTACCAGGTACATTAATGCTAACCGATTGCTTAGAAGCTTGTCAGGGAAATGATGCTTGTGGTGCTGTTAATTATGAAACTGGGCTTTGTGTATTATTTTCATCAAATGCAGATAAATTACCAGGTATTTATTTTTGTTAAGTCGATTTAAATAAAAATAATGTTTTATTTATTATTAGATTTTTAGAAGCTTAGATGAAAGTCAATATAACTTCAATCTTAACTTTTAATTTAAGATCATTGAAAAGTAGAATAAAAATTTGTAATCAATACTTAAAAATTTTGCTGGAGGACACTTCTGCAGACTTTTGTTATGTGTACATGTCAATCAAAAATCTCGTTCATTTAAATTTTTTTTTTAAATGCGTAAGTTTAAGAGATTTTTTTGCCGCATAATACTTCAAGATAATGGTTTTAAATTGTCTTAGTAATAATTTTTTTCTGATTGAGTTGTACTTATTTTGCATAGCTTTTTCAAGTACTATGAGGCATATATCTTTTGTGCTACTACTATATACAACTATGATTGGGTTTGCCAATTTTAAAGGCGTTACTCTGACTTGATTCTTTTATATGTGAAAATTAATTTTTTATTTTTTTTTTTACTATTATTATTGTTTTATTACATGCCAGAAGTAATTTTTAACAAATTAAAAAAAATAAAAATAAAAATGTAAAATAAATTACACAATGGGGCCCTTAAAGAAATTTTTGCTCCAGTCACGACAGAATTTTTAATAAATTTATTCTCATTAATAATTATTTTTGATACCATCTTATTTTGCATACTGTTTTTTTTTTTTAAATATAAATCAGATGCACTTGTGAATTAAATAAAAAAAAATAAAAGTTAGAAATTATGCAAATAATCCAATTTGAGGCATTTCGTTTAAGTATTTTTTTTTTTTTAATCGTAACGGAAAAAAAAAATTTTTTTGATATGAAATGAAGAGATTGGAAAATATTTTTTCTTACACCTTTTTAATTTTTCTCAGGGAATAATGTGGGATTTTTAATTTTTGTTAAAACGACGAACTTCATAAAGTTGGAGTACTAAATAAAGATTTTATCTTCATCAGTACAATAATACCAATGTCAAATTAACAGACTCTCATCCAGCTGTTTTGACTAAACTTTCAAAAATTTAACCAAACTTCAAATTTTTTATAAATACCTTGTTGGAACGGATACGTGTTCCCTGGAAGTAAAGGTTCCACTTCATCCACTTCAAGTATTTTCACGCCAAACACGTACCGCTTCAACATCACACCCATACTTCGTCAAAATTCCCAGATGTGATAGAACGAGCTTCGGAGAATCGTTTTCAGTTCGCACCTCGAGAATATGGAATACTCTCCAATCAAAATTGTTCCCGACAGCTGACTTACGACTTGCGCCGCTGTAAGGAGAGTGTACATGATTACTTACTAACTGTCCCACTTTTAAAACCCGTCTAAACTTCCTGTCCACATTACCAAATCCATACTTCTTTAAGTATAAAAGGTATCCCACCTAGTCATTTGGTAACTTTAATAAAAAAAAATATTACTGTAATTACAAATATGAAATTCTGTCAGTCGACGTTTAAAAATTGGACAATTATTAATGACTGGAAAATTATGTTAGAAAATATTATGGCATAGGATACCTGTAACATTTATGAATAATTACTATTCAAACTTTTCAATATAGACTTCTTGCAATTAATAAAATAATTTTATATGAATGTCAACACTGTTAAAGAATTCTTTTTTTTTTAATTTTCATTCACTTTATATAAGAGTAAAATGTGACAGGTTTTACTCGCAATGTAGGTTAATACTTCAAAATATATATGATAGTAAGGCTATTTGAAATTTGTATATAGCAAAAAAAAATGTACATTTTATTTGAGTTCTATTAGAGGAGGTATTTTATGATATCAAAACCAAGATTAATTGGTTTTTAGAATAACAATTTTTTTGTATTTCCGTTTTTGTAATATTATATATGTATACTACCAGACTACAATCTTTTAAAGTTTATCCTGCAAGCAAATTAAACCGAATTGTGGAGAAAATGGTTTGTGTTGTTTTACATTTATGCTTAGGTCATCATTTGATGAAAATTCGTTTCTTTTAAATTTAATTTACGAACATAATAGCTTTCAAACGAACAGTCCCTAAAGTTTATATTAAATATAAATATAGCATAAGGTTTCTTGATTTGTTAAATCGTCTTATGCTTTGAACAAGATAACATAAGAACTTAACATAATACAACTTCACTTTTAAAGCCTTACCTTGTTCCAGTTTCCTACCTAATCTCAATGAAATAATATTGGCAAACAAATAATGGGTTTGATAACTGTTTAATTGTGAGTTTTGGAGCTCTAATCGAACTATGAAGCTGAAAAATTATATAGAAAAAAAAATTAAACATTTCTGCAAATTCAGTTCTATTTATTTCAACAATTTTTATTTCCTTGAAAATAAGTCAATTAATAACAAATTATGGCAAGTGAAAGACTTGAAGCAAATAATAGAATTATAAAAATAATTTATTTCATTCAAATAAAAATTTAATCAGACTTTGTTTCATAATTTAATTTATCCTTAAGGTCAGTTATTTAAGTGTTTTCATCTTATCTAAGATAGGTCAAAATCTCTGTTACACAATATTATATTAAATTTATTTACGGCGTTTTATAAGCGGAAATAAGAAAAAATAATTTTAAGTGTTTAAACCGACTGCGATTAATTTTATTTGATTTAAAATCGTAGAAATAATATATTTATAGTGATTAGTACCGCAGTAAACTTTTGGTTACATAGTTTCTATATAGAATATATATTTTTTTAAAAATTACATTAAATATTTTTTTTAGGTGCACTATCAAAATCACAATTTCCCGTTTTCACAATTTACGCACAAAGAATTTGTTTGGGAATCCGGCCTTGCTCCAGAGCATGGAGTGCGGATCGAGTACAAGGACATAAATTAAATGGACACGCAAAAAAAACTTTAACCGCAAAAACTAGATTGGAATGTTTCGAATTTTGTTTGGGCGAAAATGAATTCAAATGCCGGTAAGTTGCTCATAATAATTTTTTTATCTATGAATTAAAATAAATAATATAAATCACTAACTTAAAAGCCTGTGTTACAAATTACAAATATTAATAATATTTTATTCGGTGACATTAAAACTGAGTGGAGCAAAAATATTTTGAAATCAATTATCGATTATTGTCTTAAACTGACTTCCTCCATGGCTTTGTTGAAGATATAATGGTAAAAATTTAGTTGTTAAATATAAATTTGTCTAAACTCTAAAGTACAGTAATATCACTTCGAAACTAAAAATCAATATATTACAAATAAGACCCTCATGTTCTTTGCCATGGTTTTGCAGAAACTAAAACTAAAAACAATAAAATGTTTTGGACATAAAAAAAATTTTGACGATAATAAAAAATAAATTAAAACTATACAGAAATAAACAATCTTTTTTTTTTTATTGCACTATTGTAAGGAAAAAAAATTTTGTGTCGATTAGTTTATTATTAGTTTATAGTTGTATTTATAAAATGAAATTGTGTAATTCTACAGACTTTAATTATTATAATTACATCAAATTTTATTAACTTTAATGTAATTGCATTTTTAACTTATTCCTAATAATAATATTTGAATATTTATTTACATAACAAATATTTGATTTGTTTTTACAATTTAGAAATTTTAATAGTGACGATAAAAATAATAATAGTCTAATATTATATTTTAATGTTTATTTTGAATTTTTAAACTTATTTCTGTCTTTGTTTCTTTTTTTTTTTAATTTTTTATGTTCCAATTTTTCGAGATCATATTAAATTATACAAAAAAAAAAATTGTTATTTGATTTTAATTTTCATGTATTGTTTCTATATCCTCCTAATATTTCATTAAAATAATAATATGGTATTTTTAACATATATGTATACCTACTCATAATATGCATCTAAGTTTCAAGTCTGAACACCATAAATTAATAATTAGATATATATAATTTTTTTTTTGTTTTTTTTTTTACTTTTAGTCTATAAATGTTGTCTTTAAGATTTTATTATTATAAAGTACAAGAAAATTAATATTATATATACTTTTATATAAACATTTAACTTTCAACTGAAATTAATTCATATTATATATAGACATTAATTTAAAATTATCTATAGTGAAAAACTGTTTCCATAATAGTATATGCACGGTAATATTATGACCATTATATAGATGTAAAAAAAACATCTAATTTTGTCGTTCCTTATATTTTCACAAAATAACTTTCAAATTTGTGTAGTGAGATTTATTTTATCATCCTAGACTAAATATTGGTATTTATTTATTGAAATTTTTTTTTTGTTATTGCGTTTTGATAATTATATGTAAATGGTTCTCTAACTTCATAAAAATTCATATTACTCATCATATTATATATTACTTATATCATTATCATATTATACTCTTCTTTGGATAGTAGATAAATCGGCAAAACTTTCAAATTTTGGGCAGCAAAAATGTAAAACCGAATACACTTCTATATTATGTGAACACATATTTAGTTCATCAAATGTACTTTCAGATAATAATACAGATTATAATACAGATTCAAACATAATAATTTTAACCAAAGTGAAAGCATAATAAAACAATTTTTTTTTTTTGCTTTAATTAAAATATTCGGATTAAATTTTATTTTGCAGTATATTTAATTAAAATATTTTATTGCTAATCGAAATAATAATTAAATAATTAGATAAGAACTAGAAAAAAAAAACTTTACCATAATTTAAAGCTTACATGCGATTATAATCCTTTTATTTATGTTTCTATAATTCATTGATAAAAAACGACATTTTTAATTAAAAATAAAAAACATATATTATAAAATGCAATAAAATGTCAATAAAATAGGTAAAATGTATTATTTGCTATAACTATAGTAATTTATTGGGTGAAAATGGGAAAAAATTCTTAATCCTAATTTGTTTTCTATTTGTTTCTAAAATCAATTCCAAATTAATTTATTCAAAAATTTAGAAAGCATGGCAAAAAGATATTAAATGCGCAAAATTTAGGTATAACAGAAATTTGAGTTTCAACAATACAAAATAATCTTTTTTTGTCAAATACAGGCAATAATTAAAGGAAAAACACTAAAAACTAAAGTAAAGATATTAAATTTCGTTATCATAAAAGATGTTACCAAAAAAACAAAATGCTAAACGGTTAACACAATTTAATGACTAAATAAATAATTATGAGTTTTAAAGTTTTTAGCTCAATGAACTTTGTTTTGTCACTTTTTTGTGGTTTCTTCTTCTTCATTTTTCATAAGTATGATGTTATACCGAAATATTTTGTTTAAATTTTTAATGTTTAGTACCTACCAAAGTTAAAAAAAAACCTTCTAAAAAATAAGTAAAGAGTTTGTAAAGGAACGTCGATTTGGGAATAGAAAAAAAAATCATAGTTTATTATTGACCTTGATTTGTACTTAATAAATTTTAACTTTTAGAGATGAGGACCAGTCTTAACTTATAAAATCCAAGGTGTTTATTTTAAATTTTAACTCCATCGGCACACTTTCAATATTCTACTTTTGTTGCCCTAAGTACTCTAAGTAAATTTTTTTTAACATTAAAATAAATTTTTTTTTTCTCATTAGAATTAAATAGAAATAAATTTATTTGCAAATTATTTAAATGACATGTCTGGTAAATTTTTTTTTTAATACAAAAATTTGATCCAATTTCTCTAATTTTCGTTATTGTATTCGATAAATAAAACATTTCATTTTTTTTTATATAGGTATAAAACATTCATTATATTATTAAGTTATCGCATTAGATAAAAAAAAAAAAGAAGCATAATTGTATGAAAATATATCTTATTTTGAGTTAAAAAAACAAAAACGAAAAAAAAAAAAAAATCTTCTAATAAATTTTAATTCAAAGTTTTGGTTACCTCAAGCGATCATAAAGCTAACAAAGAAAATAATAAAATAAATAAGGTATATTCAATTTAAAGCGTAGCATAGGTTATCATTAAAATATTAGGTGTGAAATTTTTTGCGTAACATAAACTGTTAATTCATTTTTTTTTTGCCTATAATCAGTCAGAAGAAATAATTTTATATCAAAAAAAAAAAAAAATTAAAATATTTAGGTTAACATTTTACTTCCAGCTGACAGGCAGATAATTAATGCCTTTTAACAAATTTTGCAAAGTAGCGTGAAGAGTTTGTTTAGACTTTTTCTTTTCGTTTTTTTAATTTTTTTTTTTTTTTTTTTCAATAAAGTGCATTAATTTTTTTATTATTTTAATTTTAATTTAATTTCTTTTATATAGATTTCAAATCAGTTGGAAAAAAAAATAAATTAGAAATATTAATTTGATGAATTGAAATTATTTGTTTAAACTCAAATTATTCAACATAATTTAATAATCTTTCAAAAATATACAAAAAAAAAAGTTTATATGCTAAATCAAGATTTTTGGCAAAAGTTAAAATCAAATTTCGAAGTAGAAGCACGAAATTGATAACTCTTATGATTTTCTGTCATAGAATTTGTGTATAGTTCGCACTCACAACGCTTGCATTTGTATTTCAGTTTAATGTGAGTTTTATTTCAACCTTAAGACTTAAGTCCAAAATTTTGAAGTTTATAGAAACAAAATTTGTCTTCTGTTCTCAAAGTAGCGAAAAAAAAAGAACTTTTTACTTTTTTTTATACCAAGCAAAGGTTGAAACAAATTAAAATTCCCTTTCAAATTCTTTTCTTTTTTTTTTTAACATCAAAACCTTCAACATAGTAGTGTCAATCAATATTATATATTCATATTATTCATAATTTCGTTTAAAGGAAATTCCAAAACTTGAATGGATTTATTTTTATTACGTATATAATAAAGAAGAAAACTGAAAAACAAAAAGAATTTGGTATATATTAACGATATTTACGTACATATAAGTATAAAAACTGATAAAGAAAAAAAAAATTATTAACATAAAAAATCAATTTTAGGTCATGTGCTTCTTGCACTTTCAAAACATAAAAAAAAATATTGACCACAAATATGAGAAAACGCATATTTTTTTTTCTCGAAAATTACATTTCTGTAATTTTGAAATAAGTTATTTCAGTTATTTGTCCCAAAAGAATAAAGCAAAAATTTTTCTTTTTTTTCTTTGATTAAGCTGAAATTTTATATAAATTTCTCCATTGAATTTAAATTTGATCAGGCGATTCCCAAGATGATTTAATTTTAAGGCTTATGTAATTAGGTTTTTTGAAATTTTTAACTCATATGTAATTGGAGTTATGCATCAAATATATTTTTATATATTTCCAAAATAAGATTATGTAGAATTTGATGAAGATTAATTTTGGTAAATGAAATATGTAAATGTGATGGTATTGACATTATCATAATGTACATTTTTCTTTTATTTTATTGGCAAACATCTTTTTAATTTAGCACCGATCTCGGTTAAATTGTTACCTGATGGGAAAGTCTAAGAAGAAGTTTAAAAAAAATTCGTTGTCATCAATTAATCATACACATTATCATTCGAAAATTCATTCGATTTGATGAAATAGGCCTTAATAAATTGCAACACATGTTATCTTGATTGGGCGCAGCACCCAAATTTAAAATTTTTTCAATAAAATAATTTATTACTTTTACTCAGAATCTTTTTTTTTTTTTGTTAATTTTTTTTTTTTTTATCTTATCCAATTTAAGAAAAAACCTGATGATACCAAAAACTGAATACATAAAATGAAAAAAAAATAAATAAAAAAAATTAAGTTGAACGACTTTTACCAAATTTTTGGTATGAAATGAACTGATGCAATTTTTATAAAAAAAAAAAATAATAAAAATTCTGTAGGTTAAAAAGGGATAATGATGTAATGGAAATATTGTTTCACCTGAAAGATCGCTGACCTCTTTTTTTCTTTATTAAAATAGTGACGTAAATTTTTGACATAAACAGGATACATATAATGTTTTAACAGGTTTAAAAATAGCTATACGATTTATATTTTTTCTTGAATGAAATTTTATTTTCTTTTATATTCAAACTTTCCCGCATGAATCCAAAATTGATTCGTCGAAATTATATTTTTTTGTCTTAATTTTCTGTTAATAAATATTCAAGGTCTTAGTAATTGTTAAAAAATAATATTAGGCCGTTTTATAGCCCTTCAATAACAAAAATAAATTTAAGATAAGTAAAATTGGTAGGCTTACAATAGCTCTAAGCCTTTATTGTTATCTCAGAATCAAGTGAATTTAATAGTAGATATATTTTCATTTTTTTCATTTGAGTATCAATAAATTAAAATTATTGCGATCTAAATTATACATAAACTTTAGTTATAATAGTTTTATCGAGAATAAGCGAAATTTAATTTATTTTATTTTGAGTAGTGTTTTCAAATACCCGGAAATAAAAGTACCCGGGTACTCGAGTTGTAATATTTCAAAGTTTTCGGGTAACCCGGGCTACCCGCGTATTAAGAAATATTACAAAAAAAGCTGGAAACAAAAAAACACGTTAATTATTAAATTTTTTGTTTATTAAGAAAATAATATTTTATAAAAATTAAAGCATTTAATGTATCTGGGCTCATTCTATTTCTTGATTTACTACAAAATATTCCAGCAATGGAAAGAACACGCTCCGAGTGATTCAGTTGATGTTAATTTCTCAAAGTAACTCCAGACTCGAGACATTTTACAAGCTGCAAGAACAAAAAATTCAATCGAGCGCATAACATCAATTTGCATAATTTTTCTTCACTTACGATTTTTTAATTTCACTTCCTCAGCTCAGCAGTATTTTGATTAATCAAAAGCACAAAGAATATTTTTTTCAGAAAAACTCATTCCTATTTTTTTTTTTTCTATGTTTTTGAAATAGAAATAATTCAATTAAGCATTAATTTATTACGGCCTACTTATAAAACATGTAACATGTAAGTCAATATTTCAAATTTTCGAATGCGAAATTATTTTTAAAGCTCGCCTATAACTGTGCAATTTGGTTTTTTAAATTTGCTTTTTGAATTTCAAAACTTTAATACCCGGATACTCGATGTTACTACCCGGGTTTTAAAATACCCGAAATAATGGTCAAATTTACGGGTACCCGGGTTGAAAACACTAATTTTGAGTAATTTGCTCTCAGATTTATTCAACCAAATCGTTTAGAAAAATTTAAAATATTTTGCTAGATACTTTTCATCATCAAATACACGTACTTGGAAGAATAGTTATAGTTTCATAATTATAAATAAAACAACAACTGTCCAAAACAAAAACAAAAATCGATAATCGATTAAGGCGCCTATAATTGAAAAAAAATTTAAAATAATTACACATAGCTTTTCATTTATTTATCATGAACAAAAAATTATTACATTGACAAAAAATTCCTTTAAAATATTTCGAATTTTTATTTAATTCGCCATTAAATAATTAGTTTTTGTTTCAAATTTTTGCATTGCGAAAAAAAAAGTTTTTTAAGACAAAAACTTAAATTAAATTGTGTAATATATTACTGAGAAAGAAAATTTTTGCAAAGTTTTCCATCATTTAAAATTATTGTCAATTTTGCAACATTAAAAAAAAAAAACCAATTTGTTAGATTGACAGTAAGATCAGTATCATATATTATTATTTCTTTAATGTCAGCATATATAATTGATAATTACAAATAAACATTAAACTTAAAAAATGTTTTGATATAAAAAACTTCTTCTTTATACAATTATGGTTCGTTATATGTTATAAATAAAGTTTATTCTCATAATGTCATGCAACTACTACTACTACTTATCAAACTATAGTGCATTCTTAAGATATTTTCTTTAATGAAATGATTTTTTTTATTTTTATTTGAATGCAAAATATGTGAAAACTTATTGGCATCACAAAAAAAAAAACATTTTCTCTTTATCTAAAAAAATCATTAATCATTAATCAAAATAATTTAATTCACAACTTTGAAGAATCTTTATCATAGAGTGTAGAATAGTTAAAATTCATTCATCAGTATCGATTGTATGTCGCCAATGTCACACTTCATTAATCATTTTAAATTTTATTTCTATGTTTTGAAAAAAATAAAAATAAATAAAAAATAAAAATAAAATAAAAAATAATAATAATAATAATAAACTTAATGATCTACCGACAGCGGCATAGAAAATTTATTACATAAAAAAAGAATAAAATTCTAATCATGGTATGAAAAAAAAAATAATAATATTCTCCTGGTCAATGAAAATTTTGCATTAATAATTCCAGCTTCTTAAGAACATATTAACTTTTATGGCTCATAAAATTTATAAAGTTTGGTCGTTATGACAACTTACGGTAGTTTTATCTATAATTGCTTTAATTGGCTCAAAGTTGTTTAACAAATAGTGTACATTTGAAAATATGAATGTGCTGGGAAAAAATAGCTTATGCAACATTTCAAATTAATTCAGTGAGTCAGGTCAGTGAGTATTTACGAAAAACAACTATTACTTAACAATACTTCTCTAGTTTCTCTATTGATTTCATTGATTTCCTGACTATCAATATAACCAACCAAACTGTATTTTATTTATATTATTGTTAATTAATGATTGATTTCTCTATTTTCATATTTGGATACTGTTGTTTGATTTCCTTTCTATACAATAATATAATTTTTAAGGAATTTTATTTAGACTTTTGTTGAAATAAAGACTATTTAATAGATATGATTAATTTCTTGTCAATTCTATGATGGCAAATTGTTGTCAAGAGGGTTTTTTTTTTTCAATTTTAATTTTTTCTTTTTTACAGACAGTAAATTTATATGTTGAAATAAGTCGTAAATTCAATTAAAAATTTTTGCAATATTTATTTTATTTTTCTATTTATAAATATATACAAAATATCTTCTTTTTTTTTTGTTTAATAATAAAAAATATTTATACACATTATATTTTCTGCTGCTGCTGCTGGTGACATTTTTTTTTTTGTTTTGTTCAGTGGGATTTCAATTGCCATTATTAATGATTTGCATTGACAGAAAACAAACCTATTTGAAAAATTTTCAAGAACCCTTTTTTTTTTTCATTTTTGCAAATAACTCTTTTATTTCACCTGGCTTGTTGATATTTTGTCAAAGTGACATAACAAATAAAAAAAATCATATCCAATTATAAATCTTATTTTTTTTTTAACGGTATTTATTTTCTTATGTTGGTTAGAAAAATATATAAAAACATAAAAAACAAAAAATTTATTTATTTATTTATTATTTTTTTATTTCCAAAAGATTATCATCGCCTATATATTTATATACTTTTATATCTGATAATTATTATTTAAAGAGAAATCTTCAACAGATATAAAGATTTCCGGAAAAAAGATAACACAGAACACAATTTGAAATAAAATAGTGTTGTCAATTCAATGTCACGACTTTTTTTATTTTTTTTAATCATTCGTCTGAAGAGTGTCAATGTATTTATTTGGAATAAAAAAAATAAAAAAAATTATGCGAAAATATCAAATAGAAAATTATATACCTATATAAATGGAAAAATTTATATCTTTATACAAAGCGAATTTTCTTTATTTTATTTCAGTTTTTTGATAATAGATATGGAAACTTGAAATAAAGCCATATAAATAAAATATATTATGAAGATTAAAATTTTAATAAACATGTAGAATTAAAACAAAATATAGAATAAAATTAAATGAATGAATATATTATTAAATTTTGGCGCCATTTGATCTATTTTCTATTGTAATATCTATTAAATTCAATTTATACATATATGCAAATTATTTATTATAAGTTTCTGTTGGATTTTATATTTTTAATTCGAAAAGATTATTAATTGAGTAAATAAACATTACAAAGTTAGTTTGTACAAATTTTTAGGCTTTAATTTCTAAAAAATTGATGCGAATTAGTATACAAAAGTGGAACCACATTTATGTATAACAAGTAGTATTACAAATTTATTTAATTTTTAATTATTTTGTGAATTCAACATTTCATTTGAAATTTCACACTATATATTTTACTACAACTATTTTACTTTTTATTCAAATAACTCTTTATAATATCATTCAAATAAGAAACTTTGAGAACTCATGTACTTGTTGTATTAGCATGCATATACATACAGTTTTATTTTTTATTTTTGCAATATTGTAACACTTTTCGGCTTTCTATTATTTCAATTAGAGATTATATATATGTTTTTAAATAACATGCAATAAAGGAAAATATATATGAAAATCACGAATTTTCCACTTTTTTAATTTATTTTACAAAATAAATACCGCCAATTTTATTAGATATACATAGAATTATGCTAATTTGAAAAAAGTAAAAAAAAAAAATATATATAGTTTCGCCTTACATAAAATAACTACTTATATGTCTATTAAAATGAATTTAAATTATTTTTTAGAAGGAAATTTTGTGTTGACTTGTAATTATTATTGACATTAGAATCATTATAAAATAAAAAAAAAATTGCACATTATCAATTATAGAGGCATAAATTGTCAAATTACATTATTGTAAAATGCAAATGCATGAAAGTATGAAAACGATATCAGTTCATGAAAATTTATTATCAATTTTTAACAATATGTTTTCTGATGAGACATTTTGTGACTTGTTGATTGAATATGCGGAATATTTAAAGAAACAAAATAGGGCTAACTCAGGACCGAATTAAGAAAACCATTCGAAACACGATTTTTATTTTATTTTGAAAACCAAGTTGTTATTTATATTTCAGGTGTTTCAAAGATCTTGGTTTTATAAGTTTCAAGGGACCCAATTTAACGATACCTTAATAATTAAATTTTTAATTAATATTCTTATAACCAAATTATAAATTAACTTAAATAATGTAAAACGAAAACTAAAAAATTTGGAAACACAAAAACGTTAAGTAAAATCATTTTAATTTATGTTCAAAAAACTAATGTTTAAAATATCAATTGCAAAAAATGACAGAAAGAAGTTAAAAGACAACATAATTTATTGCTTCCTATTATAATTTCTAAGTTGAAACAATCATGAAATAATAGTTATATCCAAATTTGGTTTGAAATATTTATTTTTTTTTTTTTTATTAAAGAATTTCTCTTTTTGTTTTTTTTTTAACAGAAAATTTTATATTTTTCTTGTGAAAATAATATCTTCATTATTTAAATCTGTAATCAGTAGGTGTTGGATAAATCACCAGGTTTCCCAATAAATAAAAAAATAAAAGAAAAAGAATTTTTACAAAATTAGTGATAATTCTATATTCACGTCAAAAGTGAGAAATAAAAATGTAAAAATGGGTTCGAATAGTATTAGATATTTTTAAGCTATTTAAATCTTATTCGAATAGTTGTGAGAAAATGTTTCTAAATATTTAGAGGGAAGAACTAAACACATTAAATTAAGTAATCCCTATGACGTTAATGTGTATTTATGTAGTTTTTATGAGTTAGGTTGAGTTTTCAGTTTTCTACTTACTTAAAATTTATGCTCATCTTGAATACATAAATTTTAAACAAATATATAACAAGGCGCAAAATTTATGAGTTCATTAATTGTCAAATATTAGTGATATATATGATACTAAAAGTAAGTAAACTTTAGTATTATTTTCACAAAATCTCCTCCTTATTTGGAATGTGCAGTGAAAAACAAATAAACATCACGTAAAATAAAAGAAAAAAAAATACAAATATAAGTTCCCTAATAAAGAAAATAATAATAATTGGTAATCAGTACCACTTTAAAAATAATTTTTATTTTTTTTTTAATAAAATTAAGTACAAAATCAATATTTATGTCCGATTTTTCTTGTTCATGTTTCTAAACAAATGTGAAGATATTAAAAACTAAAAAAAAAATAGTTTCTTTAATGAATCACGATAAAACTTCTTTTTTATTTTTTTTTTTGGTAAGAATTTTGCCCATTTTTTTAGTATTTTATTATTTGATGCGGTCTTGATGAAAAATGAAATTTCTAAAATTTAAATAATAATAAATCATTCTAAATTATTTTTGATTTTATTAGCGAAAATTTTTGCCTTTAAAAAAAAAGCACAAAATTAATGTTCTCTTATTTTCTACTGTTATTGGTTTGTCAGTCTACTAAGATTATTATATGAATTAACTAACGTTAAAAATAATTTAATTTGTTTTTAATGTTTTTTTTTTATTAAATCCATTTTTGATGTGACACTCAAACAAAAATTGTTCAAGTAAATTAGAAAAAATTGCCCTAAATACATATATATTTCATCGAAATTATAAATAACTCTGAAGATATCACAGAAATTATTTATGATATCCTTTGACAGATTGAGTTATAATTTTTTTTTGAAGTAATATTGTTTTTTAAAATTTGTTAAAACTTCTGACATATTTATTATATTATAACTCTAACTAATATACGAAAAGGATCAGCAAATTCTAATTCTGAGTTATGTTGAAGCAACAATCCCTATACTAAAAAAAAAATCTTATACATTTTGAACAAACCCAAATATTATTTTTAAATTAAATTTAACTGTTATTTTGACTGGAAAATGACAGAAAATTTTTTTTTTTTTATATTTCTGATTATTACTCTACTGACCTAGAGAGAGAAGATCATCAGAATCATAATGTTTTTGAATTATCTTATATTGATCTCATAATAACGAAAAGAAAATGAGAAAAAAATACCTACTACTTAAATATTTATATATGCTTGTTGAGATGAAATTATTATTATTTTTTTTTTGCGATAATAGACCTTGAAAAATGAAATAAAAAAAAAAAAACAGTAGAATTTTCTTCAATTTTTTAATTCCAGTATTGTCTTTAAAAAAGTTTCCATATATTTCTTTTATGATTAGAGTTTCATTTAATTTGAAAGACCAATAATTTTTTTTTGGTTATATGATTAAATTTATTTTTTAGTGGTTATTATTTCGAAAAGTAATAATTATATGATGTTGAGATTATAAAAGATTTCCGAATTGAGATTTTAGAAAAAAAAAAAACAAAAAAAAATTCGCATTTCATTTCATGAGGAAATTGGTTTTTATGCGTACATATATAAAAAAAAAAAATTAGCTTTTAAAAAAGGCGACTGATCAAAATGTGTAACTTTGTAGGTCAAAAATAAACAAAAATTAAATCTAATTTTGTGAAAGCAAATTTTTTTATTTTTTTTCATTCATACATAATATGCTGTCATTATTTTGACAGTGAATTTTATAGAAATAAAAAAAACAGTTGCTTAAGTAACAAGTTGGCCGTAATTAAATATCGATGAGTGTAACGTTATTGAATTTATATAATAATATTGGCTTCCATGAATAAAATCTTATTACAAGATAAGGTCTACGATAAATTTTAATTTAATTGATTTTTATTGAATTTTTCACCACCTGTTGTTGCGTGTGAATTTTTATTGAATTGAAATATTAATGGACTACCACAGAAATAAATATAATTATAGACTCAAGAAAGAATTAAAAAAAAGGGTTGAAAATCAATAAAAATATAAATTAGGTCATTTTCTTTTAATTAAAAAATAAAAATAAAAAAACTCATTTTATAGTTTAAAAAAAACAGCCAAAGGACGATGACAGGCAATAATATTGGTGATTAAATTTTATTTTTGTTTTATATTTATTAGTTAGTACGCAAGTTGACACACTAGTAAGCTTTGCATTCGAAATGTGCTAGCTTTATGAATTGAATTGAAACTAAGGGCCGTTTTTGTAATTGAAACAAAATTAAAGAAATAAAATCGTTATCGAATAGATTAAAACATTTCAAGGCAGTGAAAACTATATATTACCATTAAATTCGTTTGCATGAGAGGAATTCGTGTTTTACCATAATTCTTTATAAAATTTATATATCTGTATTATTATATTATATATTTTGTTTAGAAAATTTTTGGTAAGCACTTAAATTTTATTTTTTTATTTTGAATGAAATATTCTTATCATAATTCAACGTCATAACAAAAACCTTTTATGTTTCCATGTATATTTATATAGGGAAAAACATTAAAAATACCAAATAATCGTAATTAAAATTGAAAGAATTTTACATTAATTCTTTTTGGCGTTTTTGCTTAAATTAATCTAAATTTTAAATCTATAATTGGATCAAAAAAATTTTTTTGTTCCAATTTTGTTCCAATTTTAGATATATGCTTATTTTTTTTTTGGACACAATTATAACTTTCATTTTTAAATTTTTTAATCACTTGTGATGGTTTTATTCGTTGATTGACTTGGTTAATTTTTTAGACTGATTTCAAATCAATATTATAAGTACAAAAAAAAAATAATTTTAATCTTTTTGCTTTCATCTTGTTAACAAGAAAATTATTACTTTTAATTTTAATTTATTAAATTGATGTGAAATTATTGAAAATAATTTCCAAAAATCTTCAATTAACTTTCTGCAGCTTTTTTATCAGTCAAAATCATTTCTTTTCGCCCTAAATCAACAGGTTTAAAAAAAAATCCCTTTCATGAAATACGAAGTTTAATATAATAAATGTGATGAAAATTAGTTGTATATTCAAATAGTTTTGATAAATAATGGTTATATATATTTTTTTGACAAAGCGGGTTACCATAATAGTCGAGGCAATGTAAAATTTATCTCAATTATTTTCCATAAATAAATTTTAAATGATTATGCATCCCAGCTTCGATGCCATTTAAACAATATATCATCAGAAGGATTTTTACCAAAAGATAAAGAAAAGTGAAAATTTCAATTAATTTAGTTTAATTTTATTTCATGTATTGGCATTGTTCAAACGAATTATTCGAACTATTTTTTCGTCAATCAATGCCTTCATTTCAATTAATTATTTGAATCTGATTTTGATGCTAATCGCTATCTTCCAAAACTAAAAAAAATCAATATTGCTCAAAGCTAGAACTTTTCTTAGAATGCTTTAGAATTTTCTTAATTTTCGATATGTGGATGACATTATTATATGTGTACTTTCTGATTATTATTTTTAGTTTCTAATAAAAACATACATAAATATTAATTTCATTAACTTAGTCGTAAAATAAAATAACAATTTTAAATTATTATTATAGAAAGTTTATTTTCTTTGTTATAATTTTTTATAATTACTTTTCCTAGTCTATCATTAGGTTAGCTAAAAACAATATTATGTTTTTATCATATATAAAGGAAGCGAATGTTTAAGTACTCCAGTGAATTCCTGTATAATGTTGAGTTTATTATGATTACAATATTCTTTATCATAAACAATGATTGAGTTTAACTAAAAGTGGTCATAACCTTAATGTGTATTTCACACCAATATTTATTATTGCAATAACATATCTAATTAACGTAATAAAGGAGTTGAAGTTTAAATTAGTTCATTATTATTTTTTCCTTTCTTTGATCCTCTTTGAGACATAATTGCACTGACGAGTGTAGCATTAAAATATTAAGAATATTTATTCTTAGGTATAAGAAATCACAGCAAAAAATTACTATGTTGCTGCTACAAAATTCTTAATATCGTTAAAATCCTTTCTAAAATTTATTTTAAAATTACCAAAAATTCTGTTTCAGCACAAAATTAAACCTAATTATACATTTGTGTTATAACAGGGTAACATAAATTCTATATGTTCCAATATGATCATATTCATAGTTAATCACAAGTTTATGAGATTAGATTTTTACGTCGGACGTTTCAAATCATCTTTTTGAATGAGAGGAGTTGTTACACACACGAATCCTTTTTAATTAAATGATTATTAATTATGTTTTCACATTTTTTTAAATAAGATATTTACTGGTAGTTTGTTCAAGACGAGAATTTCGAATTTTATTATGAACAAGTTTTTATTTCGATGTATTTCTAATTTATTGTATTTACATTTAATGATTTGTTATATAATTAAAATGTAATATTTGTTGTTTGAATGGACAAGAAAATAAAAACTAATAATAATAATAATTTTAACCATTAATTTAAAATGTATTAGTTTAATTTAAAATACCATAAATTTAATATCCTTACCTCGTTTTTTTTTTTTTTTTTTTACAAAGTGTAAAGAAGGTTTTATGATCGTTCATTATAACTAATCAACTGAAAGTTTATGAATTCCTCACGTAGTTTGAAATAATTTATATGTGCAATGAAAAAGTCTTTTAATAAAAACTACCATTAGGTTTTAAGGAAAAAATATATAAATATAAGACTGTATATATATAATAATGAACAAAACCACTCATTAAATTAATATAAAATCTATATCTCTATAATAATAAATAAATGCTAAAAATCTTTTCTTTTTATTTATATTTTTTTAATTTATATTATTACGATACCCGTGAATTTTGAAATTTATTTCAATTTTCTTTTTAAGTGAGATTAATTTCACTTTTTCTTTTATATATATATAGTTAGATTTGAAGAAGAAAAAAATTTATAGCATAAATAATTCGAGGGTAATAATTGTAAATTATTTTTTTTTTAATTTTTATTTTATTTATTTATGTTTTTTTTTTTTTTTTTGCTAAATCTTTTATAACACAGCGTTTATGTAGCTTCTAATTAACACCTTTCTGATTGAGTGTAAATCACAAAAGTGATAAAATCAGTCACGAATATTAAAATTCCAAAGAATATTAGAAAAAAATAAAAATGAAAAACTATGAATATAATATATAAAAAAATTTTCAATTGTAAATAAATAAAAAAAAAATTAAAAAAAATAATAATAAAAATAGAAATAAAAAGGTAAAAATTGTATTTCTTGAATAGAGATTAAAATATATTTAAATGAAATAATAAGTTTTCTTTTAATCGTTCTATCAACAGACGACCTAATTTTTTTTTTTTTTTTTGTAAAAATTGTAAAACAAAATTTTACAATAAATAACAACATACATCGAAGTTAACACCATAATTGTTGTTAAATCAAAATTTAACGCTTAAAATAAAAAAAATATTTAAGTAAAATTTTCATTATAACTATTGTAAATTTGTTTGTTTTTTTCACAATAAGCTATACTTTGACTTTTAATGTTTTATAAAACATATATGAATTCAGATAATAGTGTTCCTTATATAATATATAATATAGTGTATCTAATTATAAAATCATGTAGTAATTTAACCTCTAAGAGTAGAACCAAAGTTTGAAGTATTTCATTGACTATGTATATGTAATATAAAATTAAAATTATCCTTCCTGATCGAATGTAATAATAGCTAGCCTTCAGATTTCATTACTATAGCTACAACCTAATACAAATGCTTTTCAAACATTGTTATTCTAATAATAATAACATAATAAATTATCGCAGAACCTAAATAGATATTCCACACATATTATATTCAAATAATGCAATATAATACCTATATCTAAAATAATATTTATTAATTTTTTTAATAATAAAACACATTAATACAATATTATTGGAAATTATATTTAATTAATTAAATATTTTTGATAATTTAAGGTCGGCTAATTATTATCACAATACAAATTCATGTGAATTATCAGATATGGATCGTATAACACTGGCAAATTCGGTTCCATTTCAACAAACTGATGTTGCTGATTATTTAGAAAATAATTGTGCTGATGAGCCAAATAAATTGTGTGAATTTAAACGAATTCCGGGTAAAATTTTAAAAACAGTTGATTCAGTTTATCAAGATATTGGAAGCATTGATGAATGCCGTGATTTATGTTTAAATTCACCATACAGGTAGGTTGATTTTTTGCGAATATTTTTATTTATTAAGTGCTTTCGTTTAAAAAAAAAAAAATCATTTGAAACTTAATGGTGTACAGTAAAATAAAATTTAGATAATATTTTATCGATAGAATTTTTGCCATTTAACTAAATCATAAATAATATTTAATTAAACTCTATAAACATAAAAATATCGAAAAAAAACATTTTCTTTAAATAAATAATAAAATTAAAAAAAACTATGAAAATTATGGCTTTAATAAATATTTTTATGTATTTACGAAAGTGACTTCCAGATCTTATAAAATATTTATTTCTTTTCCGAATATATGTGTTAAGTTAATTAAAAAGAAAGTAATTCGTTTTGGTTTAACGAAAAACAAATGCAATATTTATTTATTTATTTATTTATTTTTTTTTTTCAATTAAATCATCAAAACATCAATACTATAGATATTTGAAATAATAATAAAAATTATGACATAAATAAAAAGTCGGTGGTTGTTGAATTATTTATTTTTAAACCAGGATATAATAATAATGTTTTGAGATTGAAAAAACAAAAAAAAGAAGCATAATAATAACTCTTCAATAAAAGAAATGAAATGTATACACAACACGTGAAAACTATGTCGTCGTCAAGTTCAATTATTATTTATGATGAAGAGTTGAATTTTATTATAAAGATTCCATTACTATAGATTCATATTGCACTATTCTTTTATTTTTTTTTTTTTGTTTTATTAATGATTGCTTCTTTATTTTATTTTTTTTATTATTTTTTGTGTTTTATTATTTTTTCTCAGATGTCATTCATATGATTATGGTGATACTGGTGACATGGTTTGTCGTTTAAGTCATCATTTACGTTCAACATTGACCGATATTCAGGATCCTTATTTAGATGTACCTGAAGCGGCAACATATGAATTATCTTCTTGTTATAATGTTTCAATTGAATGCCGGGCCAGTGATATGATAGCCAGAATTAGAACATCAAAATTATTTGATGGTAAAGTTTATGCTAAAGGTGCTCCCAAGTCGTGTTCGCAAGACGTTAGAAATGCATTGTATTTTGAATTGAAAATGGGTTATCAAGATTTGGAATGTAATGTTCGACAAAGCGGTCACGGTCGTTATATGAATGATGTTGTTATTCAACATCATGATATGATTGTAACATCATCAGATTTAGGATTGGCGGTAACATGTCAATATGATTTAACAAATAAAACGGTATCAAATGAAGTTGATTTAGGTGTAACTGGGGATATTGAACCGGCATTATCGGAAGAAGTAATTGTTGATTCACCAAATGTTATGATGAAAATTACTGGTCGTGACGGTTCAGATATGATGCGTTCAGCCGAAGTTGGAGATCCTCTTGCACTTCGTTTCGAAATTTCAGATCATGATAGTCCGTATGAGATTTTTGTTCGAGAACTAGTTGCTTTGGATGGTAGTGATAATGCTGAAATAACATTAATTGATTCAGACGGATGCCCCACAGATCAATTTATTATGGGTCCGATTTATAAAAGTGCTATATCTGGTAAAATTTTATTATCCCATTTTGATGCATTCAAATTTCCGTCATCAGAAGTGGTTCAGTTCCGAGCTTTAGTGACACCATGTATGCCGACTTGTGAGCCAGTTCAATGTAATCAAGAAGATGGAAGCGGTGAATTGAGATCTCTTATATCATTTGGCCGAAGAAAGCGTCGTTCTGTAAACGAAACAGGTAATTTCAAATTTCATTTCTATATATAATTTAATGAATTTCTAAAATATCAAAGTTGCAAATTACTCTTCAACGTGTACTTAAAATTATGATCTTCATTTCTATAAAAATTAAAATACAAAACTAACGTAACTATGTGTGTTTAATTGGTTGGTTAAGTAATAAATTTTTTGTTCTTACATTGCTTAAAATTCTACTACGCGTTATAAAAATAAAAATATGTGACATTTAATATTTTATTTAATTTTTAATTTAAAATTATTTTTTTTGTTTTATTTTATGATTTTACTACGAAATTTTTTTTCTGTGGATAATTGAGGAATTTAAAAATAATGAACAATGTAAATATATTGGAAATTTATGTTCGGTAGAAATTTCGTATTTAATATACTTTAGCGGTTTTAAGAAATATAGGTAGATAGGTAGGTAGATTAGAATGAAAATTTTCTATAAGTTTTATGCACAAATAATAATTATGATAAGTTTACACAAGCTAAATATTTATTCATTAAAGAAATTTTTTTGTCTGTAAAAATTCATAAATTAATATTTTATAACCATGTTAAATTTTTTGTTTTTTCATTGTGAAAGATTTATATTTTAGACCCAATATTCTTATTTTGTTTAATGGTTAACAACACTATTGGTATATATAGAAATAGTTTTAGAAATAAATATTTAAGTATATTATTATATTAATTTTCTATAAAATGTATGTTTATTAATTTAAAAATTGCTTACAAGTTCATTATGTAATTTTTACAGAAACATTATCGAAATATTGGAGAAATGATAATAATAATAATAATAATAATAATAATAATAACAATAATAATAAACCAGCACGTCAAGATGATTTGCTACTGGTGCAATCAATTCAAATAACTGATAAATTTGGATTTGAGAAACAACAGCAGCAAAAGAAATCCAGCGAAGATAATAACAGCGAAACTGTTTTTGTTTCCGGAATTGATAGTTCTGGATTATGTGTCAATGGAATTGGTATGTATATAGTTTTTCTTATTTAAACAAACTTATATAGAAACTATACTGAATTCTTTATATTTTAATTATTTTTATATATAAAGTTAAGCTATAAAATACGTCATGTTGTTTTTAAACACTATATATTTTATTTAATATTCTAGGTTTAATTTTTGCTGGTGCTGTATTTTTGTTAGCACAATTGGTCATAATTGCGATTTGGACGTATATGTATCAAAGACGCAGCAAAGACAAAAAATATAAAAATGATTTATCATTATATGGTTGTAGTTCTTTGTCATCAAAATCTTCAATAGTGCCAGTGTCTCATTGTGCAAGTAGGACTGATTCATTGAGTAAATTATATGGTAGCGGTTTTACTGGTCGGCATCACGGTCGTCCATTCTAGGAACTTTATCTTAAAATATTTCTTCTTTTAGTGCTACATAGCAAAAAAATAAATTAAGTTACAAATTAACTTAAAATTTGTACTATTTATTAATTAATTAAAACAAAAAAAAAAATAAAAAACTAATAGTGCCTTTTTAAAGTCAGAGGTGGTTCTATTTAAATTAAGAAAATGTAATAATGTGGCCTTTGTATTCTTAATATTGTCTACTTTTATATGATTTATGTAGGTTTTATTTTCTGCTACTTATTAACCATGTACTGCTTTTTTATTATAAGAGAATGCTTGTTAATTTAAATTTTAGTATAATAATAAAAATATTGGTTAAATTCATTAGTGATAGTAATAATTTCCTATTATGCAGTAATAATTTCCTATTGTGCAGTAATAATTATCTAACATGCATTTCAAAAGTATCTATAAAAATCGCTATAGGAGTAAAAAATGCAATCAAAATGGACTGAAATTCATTTCCTAGAAATATAATGCATTTATATGAATAAATTATAAATTAAAAAAACGGTTGCTATGAGGTTCATAATATATTTTTGATAAAAAAAAAAATAATTTCTTTGTTCTACTAAAAGGATAAAAACCAATTGGTAACCGATCTTGGACGGGAAAAGAATATCCTTTTAGTTCAAAGAAAGTATCAAAATATGCTAACATTTGCATTAAATTAAACATAATTAACTTTTGTAGCATATATTAATTTTTAGCCCTTAGACTATAAGAATAGGGATATAAAATTTTACATATAACTATAACTAGTACGAAAATTATTAGGAAATCAAATTTAAATAAGCTTCTGCACTATTTTTTAGTAATGAGTTATTTAATAAAATCTTTTCAAATTTCTGATATTTATAAAGTTTTTCATTTGAAGCTTGTAAATTATTTAAGTGATACATTTTAACATGGTAAATTTAATATTTTTAGGTGGAACACAAATATTACATCAACATTGAAAGTCAAATCGAATGTTTTTGATCATTTTAAATTAAAATTTTTATTTTTGTAACATAAAAAAAGGAAATGAAGATTATTTTTTTTCACATCAATTTCGTAGGGTCAACTTTTGAATATTTATGCAAACATTTTTTGTATGTCTGATTAATTAACTCATTACTATACATTAGTTAAATAGAATAAACTTAAATTACCTAACATTTATAATTAGATATTAATAATAATAAAAAAAAAATCAATTCACATTATGCCTATATTATTTTTGTTGAAAAAATATTTGTGCTGAAAGGAATTTGTTCATTATTTTAATTAGACAAAAGCTAAATAATGAAGTTAAATCCTCTTAACGATTTGCTTTTTACTTTCATAATATATAACACAAAGCATTTTGTTAAGAAGATTAATATGAAATTATAATAATACAAAAATTATTTCTAATAGTCATAGAGACTATATTCGGGACTTATTATTTGATTATAGCATTATAATAATCTAAATATAATATCTTTCAAGTGCATCGAATTCTTAAATATACCAATACCAATACTGAAAAAAAAAAATACATACATATATAATTTTTTTGAACACATATTTGAAAATTTTATCGTCCTAAATGTGATAAATTGAAATTTTAAAGCCTAGACAACAATAGTTCGAATTCAGTGAAATATTTATAACTACTGTTTATATAATAAGCATAATATAGACTGCAATTAAGAATTTTTTTTTTGTAATATTTTTAAAAAAACTTGCACCCAACAAATACAAAACTCATGAAATCCACATCTAAGGGGTATATTAGATTTTTTGATGAAAATTACTCAATTAAGTACAATAAAATTGGACACAATGAATAATAAATCTAATTTTAATAGTACAACATACATTAGAATTCAAAATTTATCAAAAATTATAACTTCGATTTAAATTTATTCTATTGTAAAAAGCTTGAATTTATTTAATTATCAATTTGACTGTTTAGGACCCCATTAGCATTTTCAAGAATTTTATTATAGCACTTTTTTTTTTTTAATATTTTAGGATCATTTATCTGTAAGCAATAAGTAATTAAATTGAGTATAATTATATTGGTGTAATAAAAAAATAAAAAATAAAAATAAGATTGATTTTTATAATAATACATAAAAATTTGTATTTTAAATTTAAGTTAAAATTTTTAATCTAATGAATATTTAATTTAATATAATGAATATTTAATAATTTGTTGTGCCTTGCCTATTTGGGTTTCAATAATCATTTTCAAATAAATTATTGCAAAATATTTTTCGAACTTTTTTTTTTTTTTTAAATATAATTTTGTATCAAAATATTATTTTGAAAAAAAAAAAAAAATAAATCTTTAAAAATTTGCTGTAATTTTCATTTGAAAATGATAACAAAAAAAAAAGTACAATTTGAACATGAAGTCGATATTCAAAATTTGAGAAATCTGGCAATATTTAGTCGAAAAACTTCTTGAATAGTCGTAACAATTTTGATTCTAATTTTGGTTTAATAATATTATAATTTCTAAATTTTATTTATTTTGTTTTTTTTACATAAATATTGACTTCAAGTTTGAATTTTACTTTTAATATTTTTAGATTAGAATTAAAAATTATATTAAATAAAAAAAAATTATTATATATATTAAAAATTAATTAATACCTAACTGTTTTAAAAGTTTCGTCCTTTTTAACTTTAAAATTTTTTTTTTTGTCAAGAATATTATATGTATAATTAAATAATATTTTTCAAAAAATGGTTAATAAAACTCTTTGCACAAATATTTTCATAATATTATGAAATAAATTAAACTTAATAAAATAAAATTATGTGTTTTTATTTACAAAATAATATATTTTTTATATTATAAAGAACATTAATACAGCGGATTTTATGTTAAAAATGGATTCTTTATGCAAAATTCCCCACTTATAGAATATTTATCTTCTTCGCTCAATTATTTTTCAATTTAGAAATTGCCTCATTTTTATTATAAGTAATAGATGTTCTACCAAAATTGATTAAAGAAGAACATCTGAAAAATAAATATTGAACAAAAAGCAGGTAATCTTTCTTATAATTATAAAAACTAAGCCCAGGGTTCAATGTACTGGAAATTTAAATAATGAATTAAATGCTCATAAAAAGAAGGAAATGACAAATAAAACCGAAACCTGTTAACTGAACCACCATAATTCTTAAAATAAATGTTAAATTGCATCATAGATTATTGAAAACTCCAAACGATTATTGAAAAGTCCAAACTATTTGTAGTAGTTACAGTTTTTTTCTGCTCTGTCTATAGTCGCAGTGGTAACTATTTAGTAACTATACTCAAAAAATAAAATTAATAATTACCACACCTCAAGGTATGCAAATATTTTGATAATATTACATTGATTTTCCCTTGTAATTTCGAATGTCTCTTAAATTAACTTTTCAGTTTTAATTGAAAATGTTAACCATTGTTACATTAAATTTGTGAAATTTTTATTTACAAAACAAAATGTTAATGAAAAAGTATTTTATAAAATTACATAATCACAAATATTGGCTTACATATAACGCCTAATATATACAATATGATTAATAATAATAATATCCAAACTGGATTGGTCATCATACATCAAAGTTTTCGAATGATGAAAAAATATAAACTACACAATTTTGAGTGTCTGATTTTTTTGGTGCACTATATTGAGGTATGTTGGTAAGTAATTTAATAAATGATCGTTACAATCCCTCAAAGTATGCAAATATCTTTGCACTAATACATGGTTTTTTCTCTTCTAATCAAGAGTCTGTAAGATAAATTCTAAGGTGACACCTGTATTTTTTGTTATATACTTTTTAATTTTGACAAATTTGTTTTTTTAACACAGAACAACAGTTCCAACAGAAAGTTAACAGAAAGTTTAATTATTTCTTCTTATATTTTTTTGTAGTACAAATTCCAGTTTTGAAGTTAGTTATTAGGTTAATTCTGAGCATAGTGTTTAGTTTTAACTTTCAAGTGCAGATCCCGCATTACGTTCAGATCTAAAATTCAAAAAGAAAATAATAAATTCAGATCTTCTTCAAAAATGATAATAGCTCACTTTTAATTTAAAAAAGTTAACAATTATCGTTATATCCAAAATGTATGCATTGCAATTGAAACATAAAAATATTAATGAAAATGTATTTTATGAAATTACATAATCACAGTTTCGCGGAGGTCTTGAAATTTTTTTTACACAAATTTGAAATTAGAAATTTAATAATTTGATACACACAATCGTTATGGGAAGGCCATTTAAATAAACTAGTTACAATTATCTACTTCTTTTTATGCTAATTAAAAGACAATTTGAATAAAATATTGTAAGAAATTTCATTCAATGTATTCAAGGTATATTCTGCAAATATAATACGAAGATCTTACATGAAGGAAAATGAAAATGATTATTTTATAATAACTTATGCCAAAGAAAATGAAAAATTCAAGATATTTTTATCTTAACATTTTAATCATTGATTAAAATATGAAATTCACTTATTACTTAATTTTCAATTCTATGAAAATTTATTAAAAGCATCTGCTTTTATTATTATATGTTAAGTTATTTTATTTAATTGATTTTTATAAAGGTACAGAATAAATTCTTATTTTGTTTATTATAAGTTTCGAGAAATTAAAAGGGTTTGCAAAAACTTTTATTTGCAATAAAAATTAGTTTGGAATCAATTTTTGTTTAAAATGAGAACTTTGAATTCTAACTTAATATTTGTATAGTTAAAAATTTTATTTCTAAAATATTTATTTTATATTTTCAATATACGAATTAAGCTACAAAGTTAATATAGTTTAATTTTGCACAAAGTTTATTACGGTTCTAACTTGTATTGAACAAATTTTGCTCTGAGAAAAAAAATTTGCATAATTAGTATGACTGAAAATCGCCGAGTTTAAAGAAGTTTTAATTTTTTAAATTGCTATCTATTTGTCAGAATCTCTGGATTAAACAAATAAATTATGAAAAAAGAACAAAAGTTTTGTAATTAAAACAGACAGGAATATAGTAAGTGAGCTTATTTTAAATAAATCATTTTTATTTTCCACAAAAATTTAATATATTTTTACTTTATGATCTAATGAAAAATATATATAAAGCTATTAAATGTTGGAAGTCAAAAATATGAAAATATATACATACATAAATATAATATTTCATGTACACTCATCTGCTGCTGATTAAATAAATATAGCATAAATAATACGTAAAAAAAAATAAAGATTATTTTAATCATTCATACTTTATTTTATACGAAAATGAAATTAAGAATATATGAAAATGCAATTCATATTTTTAATAATAAGTATTAAACTTAATAAATTTTTTGAGTGGAAAAAGAAA